>JAKCPI010011398.1:0-65272 GCA_023213315.1 Euborellia annulipes
CCCACCAGATTTTTCTTTTTATAAAATTGTTTATATGGCCCTAAAGATGCCGAAGACTTAAAAAAGTCAAAAATTTTGCTTGAGGAAATAATTTTTCATTTTGTTTTGAGTAAAAATACGGTAGAAAAAAAAGAGGAAAATTATATTAATCAAGATCATTAAACTGTTCATACATTTCCCAAGTTACTCAAACTGACTGACATCTGTCAGTCTCTCCAACTTTATTATTTATTTTATTGGGATCATCCCAAATCACGGAAATAATTAAGCAAGGGAGAAGAATAATTATTTAACAGTTCAGAAGTTCCGCTCGTTGTGATTTCTAGTTGAAACAATAGCTCTAATTAGCTTCTGTTTAAAAAAAAAAACAAATAAAATATATGACTCCATGAATCGTTGATTACAAAACGAAGATTTATTTGATGCCGTTTGGTCAGTTTGATACCTAGTAAATTAAGGTGAGAGTCGATCGTTGTTAGAGGGGATACCGTTCGGCCTCGAACCCCCACCTCTCGACCTCCACAAGCAGGAAGGCATCCAGTTTAGACTTCTAATCAGGATTACTGGGAGAAATTTATTGCTCACGATCTAACATTACATTCATCGAATAAAAAAAAATAAATAAACTTGCAAATGTAGCCACATTTAGAATGTTTTTTGAAAATCATTCGACTGGCAAAAAAAAAATAAATAATTATACATATCTCAGTTTTATCTACTTTGAAAAAGTACACTCTTTCTCTTTCTTTTAATGAGCCATACATACATGTCTGTTTTTATCTTATAATGTAAGCATAAATATTTTACCGAAGCACTCAGGGCCGGATTTATCCGTAGGCAAAGAAATACGTAGGTCATTAAGTCCCGGAACTGACCAGTAAAAACAAAACACAAAATTGGGCTTTATACATCAACATAGTCTTACAATCATTTCAAACAAACTTTCGATACCTTTCTTATTGAAAGATTTTTCCTTTAGCCTCAGAGTAGACTATAAGCTCATCATCGGAGTCAAATTTCTTTCCCTGGAACATCTTTTTGAGATCTGCGAAGAAGTCAAATGAGGCCATTTCAGGTGAATATGAGGGGACTTGCGGATCAGTGCATTGTTTTGGCGAAACAAATTTAGCGTATATCGGCAACGACTGAACCGAATATCATGAAATTTTTACACGTTTCTGTAGAAGGCTGGTACTGCCGAAAAACAAAAGCAGCATGGCATTTTTGCCATCTACGTGTCAGTCCAGAGAATTAATGACCCATTTCAAGTGCCTTGAATGGCGGATTCTTGGTGTGCCGCAAATTATGGAAAAAATAATTATTTTAAAGAAACAAGTCAGAAGGCGAATAGAAAATCCTGGAAAAAACAAACAGCTAAAAAATCTTTCCTTATCGGATTTTGATACTTCAAAAATAATTATTATTCAAAGTATAATAAGGTATATTTAATAAATTTAAATTAAATTGCAATGCAAATAAGCCCTTACAAGCTGCAAATTCCTAAATCCCTAAATGCAATAACGTTAAAAAAAAACAGTATCAAGTAAATAATTTAAATTTAAGATGACTCAGTTTATCCGAATTTGCCTCTAAATTATAATTGGTTTATGAATTTTAATCAAAATCGTTTGAGCAAATTTTGAGAAAATTGAAAAAAAATGAAAAAGTACGAATAAGTATAATATTTAATATTGGAGGTTTTTTTTATAGCTGTGTAGTTGATGTAGTAGGCAGGGCCGTTCCTGGCGGGCGTGCACTCCGTGCCAGCACGGAGGCGCCAGTCCCAAAGGGCGCCGGAGGCGCCTTCCAAAGGGCGCCGGAGGCGCCTTCCAAAGGGCGCCGGTGGCGCCTTCCAAAGGAAGGCGAAGACAAAAAGCCAAAGGGCGACGGGGGCGCAAACCCAAAGGGCGACGGAGGCGCAAAGCCAAAGGGCGACGGAGGCGCCTTCCAAAGGACGGCGGAGACTCAAAGCCAAAGGGCATTTTCGTGCCTGGGTCCTTGGTCCGTCGCAAGTGAGAAAAATTTATTTCAAAAGAATTGGCTGCCAATCATTTGAAATAATTGGCGTAACTATATTGAATGGCGCCCCCCCCGCGGGTACAAGAATGTCGCCCCCCTCCAAAAAAAAAAAAAAAAAAAAAAAATGTTAAATAAATGTAAATTTTAAATAGCTTTTTTATTTAAAAAAATAAAAGGGGAATGAATGACTTCCCCGAGACTTTCTCGTATATGGGTGATTCTTTTACAAACCGAACACTTTCTGACCGACATGTTTTTGATTTGGCTGAAATTTTTTTTACGAGTTCTATAACGAAAAAAAAGATAGCCATCCGCGAGGATTTTCTTTTTTCTTTAATATTTTGGGAAATATCGAGGGTCGAAAATGTGAAAATTTGATGATTTTCTGCTTAGACGCTCACTTTTAAAAATTCATAACTCTGGTTCTATTTGAGCTAGAAAAAAACTTTTTTTACCATTTTAAAGCTAAAAGAGTGAACATTAAGAAAAAAATTGTTCCACCAAAATTTATTAAAGATTTCACATTGTTATCAACAATTGAAATCTTTAAATCGATTTTTAACAATGGGGCCCCAACTGTATTGCATTTTTATTATAACCATCGCATTCTACGTCAAATTTTATACCGATAACGGTTTTTTAATCGATGGAGAATCAATTAGTACTATTGAAAAAAAATCACGCTAAGTAGTCTCATGCGGTAAAATGACGTCATATCAAAAATAAGAAAAAAAAAGTCCGGGGGTATTGAACCACTCTTTCCAAAACTATATTTAGATTTAATGTAGCTTTTATGGTCAAGCTATCCGTTGCACAAGTAGGGCTATTTTTCGATATTTTTTTGCCTAAAAAATGAAGTTTTTCGAGAAAAAAACTAATTTTGGAGTTAATTACTCGGGATTTTTTTACTTATTCTATTAGAGGTTTTCTTTCTGCACCAAATGACATCCCATTTAGTCTGATCTGATTAGCCGTTCGGAATCTACAGGGGTTTAAACTTTCGAATTAGAATTTACCGCAGCGCGAGAATATAAAATGATAGGAAAAAAATAAATGGTGAAATCTTTAGCTGAAAACTCATTCTTTCTAACCGTATATTCCCCATAATTATACCTCTTAAGACAGAGACGTTATTCAAGCCGATAAACTTTTTCGTGCAAAGATTTTTTTTCTTGCCCTAGGGGATGCACGAAAAAGTTTATCGGCTTGAATAACTTAAATTAAACTTGAATAACTCTCCAAAAGGGAATGAGATATTCAAGAAATTATTTTTTCTAAATAACACTGTGCAACAAGAAAAAAAGCCCCGAGAAAATTCCTTCAGATTCTTAAGTAAAATGACCTCCTGAATCCAAATATGACCTTCGTTTTCCCCCATGACGTACCGTTTTCGGGGGGTAGCCCCCTATTTATTTCCACCCCTTTTCGTTAATTATAGGGCCACGAAAAAAATTTGGAGGGATGAAAAGGAATATTTTAGCCTTAACATTTCTTCAGAAGGTCTAGAGAAGTGAAAAGTTAAAAAACATTAACATTTGGTTCCAAGGGGGGGGGATGTGGAGGAGGATTTTGTCGCTTAAAATGCAAAAAAATCATTAAAAATGATCAATTTTTTCTGATTTTTCCCAATTTTTTCACTGATTTTCTACATATTCCAGCTGACAGACCCACCACACCCTTCCTTAAACATCCCTCAACTAAAAAAAAAATGTATAGGACAAAGCGGGTGGGGTGTGGGCGATTCCGAAGCCCTTGCAAGAAGAATTTTTTTCAATTATTGACAAGAAATAATTTCTACCCCTTTAGATAAAATATGGAAATATTGAAGGACATAGAAGAATTCGTATATTTAAGTTTAAATTTGTAAAGATCAGCCCAAAAAAGTGAAAGTTAGCCGCATATTTGCCAATTTGACCAACTGACCTGTGAATCTTCCATCTTCTTGCAAGGACTTTGGAATCGCCCACAGCCCATCCGCTTTATCCAATATATTTTTTTTTAGTTGAGGGATATTTACGGAAGGGTGAGATGGGTCTGTCAGCTGGAATATTTAGAAAATCAGTGAAAAAATTGGGAAAAATCAGAAAAAATCGATCATTTTTAATGATTTTTTTGCATTTTAAGGGACAAAATCCTCCCCCACATCCCCCCCTTGGAACCAAATGTTAATGTTTTTTTAATTTTTCACTTCTCTAGACCTTCTGAAGAAATGTTAGGGCTAAAATATTCCTTTTCATCCCTCCAAATTTTTTTCGTGGCCCTATAATTAACGAAAAGGGGTGGAAATAAGTAGGGGGCTACCCTCCGAAAACGGTACGTGCTGGGGGAAAACGAAGGTCATATTTGGATTCAGGAGGTCATTTTACTTAAGAATCTGAAGGAATTTTCTCGGGACCAGAAAAAAGTTTCATTTTGTTGCACAGTATAATCTACATGAAATGGGCTTTAATTTAGTAAAATAAAAATTTTGTGTAATTTGTTCCCTCTATTTCTAAAGTTCATTACAAGTTTCAATATATAGTTTTACATGTTTAAAAGGTTTCAAGGGCAAAATGAAAATATACATTTTAAAGAGCATCTAAAAAATAATTGATTTATGAATTTTAATAAAAATCGTTGGAGCGAATTTTGAGAAAATTGAAAAAAAAAAAAAAACTGAAAAAGTACATCAGTAAAGTACTAGTACTTTTTGGCCGATTTTGTTCAAAAGCTTATTTTGAGTGTCCGAAAGGGTGCCTAACTTAAATATAAAATTTCAACCTCCTATCTCAATCCTTTTATGCTTTCATTTAAACAATGTGTTTTCCTCTGTGTTCAGTAATAAGCAGACACACACACAGAGTTCATTTGAAATCATGAAAGAATTGAGCTAGGAGGTAATTTGAATAAATAAATATTTTTTTATTAATGAATATTTTTTTATTTTCCTTCTCTATGAAAAAGAGGATAGTGATAGTTCGCGTGGAGGAAATAAAGAATTATCAAAATCTAAGCTACCGTAGCATTCGCCAAACTTGAAAATCACTACAGGTCTAATCACTTAAAAAAAAAATTTTCATAATTTAGTTGGGGGGGGGGGGGCGCCAAAAATGACCTGGCACGGAGGCGACAACTTACCCAGGAACGGCCCTGGTAGTAGGATAATAAAAGAGAGAGCAGCTAGTTTTCTTTTCTTTTATTAAACCCTCATTGCTGACGTTTCGGTCCTGTTTAGGGCAATGAGGGTTTAATAAAAGAAAAGAAAAACTAGCTGCTCTCTCTTTTTATTATCCTACTACAAGTATAATATTTAGGATTTCTGAAAAAATTCAATTATTGAAATATCTGCTTGTTCGTCTTGTGAGAACAGTTTTCTTTCGTGTGTAGCGGCTGTTTTCGCTTGAATTAAGCCTGGGATAAAATTTATGACTATGAAATATTTTCAGGTGAGAATTTCTTTATAATCAAATCCAGGAAATGATATCTAGACAAACAAATTATTTTTAATTTAGATAAATTTTATTTTTCTTGAATTATTTATTGGATATTAGAATATTAAGAAAGTAAAGATCAATTTATTTTACTAATGAATAATCCGGTTTAGGTAAAATCTCTCTAACCAGTTATTTATTATTTTTTTCTTTTAGCAATGATTTTATAAATTATTACAATAAAAAATATCCAAATAAATTAGTTAAATAGTTAAACTTGCAAGAATAAAATAAAGGGATAGAAATTAGAAGCGTTGGGGGAGGGGCAATGTCCTCCCCTGTACCCCTACTCGCTAACGTTAGATGAGAGAAAAAAAAACTTTTGTATCGTGAAAAGGGATGTTCGATTATGGGAAAAAATAATCGATTACTCGAATTAATCGATTATTTCGATTATGGGAAAAATAATTGAATATGAAAATAAAAATAATGGATTACCAAAAAAAAAATAATCGATTATAGGCTACCTTTTTTTCTCTGGTAATTTTTTTTTTTTGTAAAAGTAAACTTTTTTATAAAATTTTTAAATTCTAAATTTTTTTCCCACTTGTGAAAATCATTTCACCCTTTTTTTTAAGCATACGAGTCTCATCACATCTTTTCAAACCCATGTTTCCCGAAAATAATCGATTGTGAAATATAATCGATTATTACTTTCTCTTACCTATGTATATATGTAATATATATATAGAGAGAAAGTATTGGATTCATGTCAAAAATTCGATGTCGAGATTTTGATGGATCTTCACGTTTTGAGGTCCCCTGAATCCAAAAAAGTGGTTTTCGCGACATGGTCTGTCTGTGTGTGGGTGGGTGGGTGGGTGGGTGGGTGGGTGGGTGGGTGTGTGTGTGTGTGTGTGTTCAATTTTAAGCATGAAGGAATTGAGCTACGAGGTTGAAATTTTATATTTAAGTTAAACACCCCCCGGGACCGGAAAAATAAGCTTTTAATCAAAATCGGCCAAAGAGTACTAGTACTTTACTGATGTACTTTTTCAGTTTTTTTCGATTTTCTCAAAATTTGCTCCAACGATTTTTTTTAAAATTCAAAAATCAATTATTTTTTAGATGCTCTTTAAAATGTATATTCTCATTTTGCGATTGAAATCTTCTGAAGACCACTTTACTCTTGTATTTCATAGGGAAGATAGGATAAATGGTTGCCATGGTAACAAAATATAAATATTTTCCCATACTTATAAATTTTACATCTGAATTCATATGTTCCGTACTGTCGGGAACTAAATATATGTCGACACAAAAAATCTGGTGTGACAAGCACAGTACACAACTTTCGATTACCGAAGGTAAGAGAAAGTTGTGTGCTGTGCGCCAGTCACACCAGATTATTTTTTTTTATTTTTATTAAAAAAAAAAAAAATTGATTGATTGAAAAATAATTGATGAATAATCGATTAATCGATTATTTTGAGCAGCCCTAATCGCGACAACCCGGAAACCTCATAAAAAAAAGTCAAATAAAATTTCGACTAAGAAATAATTATGAAATAATGATGATACATTAATTATAAAAATAAAAAATATTGTTTTTGAAGAAAAATATTGAAGAGGTTGGCAATAAATTTATTAATTTCAAAAACGTGAAAGTGTTGGTTTCATTCTTTCTCCTATTCGGATAGAAAAGAAGAACGATGTCGCTCGGAACAAGACGACGACCTACTAAATAAAAAAAGAAGCCCCCCAGTGGGTCGTGTGACTTGGAGAAGATGCACTGGTGAAAATGCGGTCTTTGGAAACATAAACAAGAATGGCCTAGGCCGACAACAACATCAACAACAACAACAACAACAACATCCAGCTTTATTAGTGTTCCCGTCAAGCGAAAACAATAGATGCAAGGCATGTAGCAAAAAAAAAAGTAATTAATTAATAAAATAAATTCCCAAGGGTATTTGAAGGAAGTATTATTTTTTTTCCGTTGTATTATAATAATGATTTCCTATCTATTTTCATTATTTCAAAATGAAATCTATTCTTTGAAATCTTATTTTATTAAATAAAATGTAGCCCAAGGGGCTTGGAGTAGTTGGTAGCGTGCCTACCTTCTATACCGAACGTCTCGGGTTCGGACCCCAGGCAGTCCGATAATTTTATTTAAGGCATTTGGATACCAAATGACTTAAATAAAAATGCCTGACCCCACAATTGATATATTAAACATACTGATTATCGTAAAGTCTTAAATGGCCTCAGTTGCCGAAAAGACTGTGTGAATGTGAGTGTGAATGAGAAAAAAGTGTGAATGTTTTTTTTAAAGAAAAAAAAAAAATAAAATAAAATGTATAAGCAATTGGTTGGAAGAAACTTAAGTTTACTAAGTTTTAATCTCATCTATATTTAATTAATGGTTGAAGGAAAGGTAATATTACTATCCGGAAAGTAAGTACTGTTTTGAAAAAAAAAAATAGTAAAAAAATGTTCTTGAAGCCAATTTTATTTTTACATGAAAATACATTTCTTAAACTATTTTTCAACATCGTTTCCGCCAATGTTCAAACACTTATCTTAGCGGGAGACCAGTTTTTGTAAACTATCTGCAAATAACGCCCGCCAGTATCGATAGCCACGATTTCACAGCATTTTTCGTCTCATCGTCAGATTCAAAGGGAGGAAGTGGTAGTCGCTTCAGGAACAAGTGGAGGTCGGACGGCGAAAAGTCCGGGCTGAAGGAATTGTGTTGTTCCGTGATCATGCTCGGCCCTATACTTCTGGTGTCGCTCAATCGCTTATTTGACAGTTTCAATCACCCGTCGAACAGCCCTAACTTGGCGCCATCCGACTACCACTTCCTTCTGAAACGTGAGCTAGGTGGCATAGCCCTTTGGATCTGACGATGAGACGAAAAATGCTGTGGAATCGTGGTTATCGATACTGGCGGGAATTTTTTTACAGATGGTTTACAAAAACTGGTCTCCTGCTAAGACAAGTGTTTGAACATTGGCGGAAACTATGTTGAAAAATGTTTAAGAGATGTATTTTCATGTAAAAATACAATTGGCTTCAAAAACATTTATTTATTTTTTTTTCAAAACACTTTCCGGGTAGCCCTCGTAACAATATAATTCTCATTGTGTCACTCCCTACCCTCAAATCAATTTAATCCGCTTTGAAACGGACTAAATTCCTAATGAAAAAAATTACTACAATTTTTTTTAGTTCAAGTATGATTTGAGGTATAATGAATAGATATTGGAAATTTATAAACAATTTATTTATGGGTTTTGGGGCGCGTTTTCTCCATTCGTTTGCGATTTCTATGAGGCATACCCGTGGAGTGTCTGAGTTTCGTGCGTCTCAAGAAGGAAGATGCTCCGGGTGAAAAGTTTTCAAGTTCAAACAATCGTTGGGCCGAAAAAAGCTGTCTACAGAATAAGTATAGAAATTTTTTAATATTTTTCATAAAATATTATGTAAAACCAATGATATAAACTAATTGCATATTTCTTTTTTTAGGGCAGTGGTTTCCAAACTTTATGTTATCACGCCTCCCTTAAAAATGATTAATATTATGACGCCTCCCCCCCCCCCTCCCATTTTATAAAATAGTACAAAAACAAAAATTTTTAATGCTAAAAAATATAAATTTATATAAAAATATTTTTTTTAATTTATTCTTATTTATATTAAAACTAGCAATCATTTGGAAAATTGGTCCTGTGGGTAATATTCCCGCCTCTCTAGGGAAGCGCGGCTCACAGTTTGGAAAACGCTGGTATAAGGGTATTTTATGGCTGGTGGAATTTGTATCAGGAATGAAAGTTAGAAGAAAATGCAACCAGAATTTTTCTTTAAAAATATATTTTAACAGCTTACCTTTCGGCCGTGGTCAAAGCCATCCTCGGATGACCACTAACAACTCCGAGGATGGGTTTGACCAATGCCGAAACGTCAGCTGTTAAAATATATTTTTAAAGAAAAAATTTTGGTTGCGTATTCTTTTAACTTTTATTCCTGAAGAACAATATTTTTCCCAAATCTTATTTTCACGCCCTAGGGGGGGGGGTGCCTAACTTAAATATGAAATTTCAGCCTCCTAGCTCAATTCCTTCATGCTTTAAATTGAACCCAACAGACAGAAACTTTTTTTTTGGATCCAGGGGACCTCAAAACGTGTATATCCATCAAAGTCTCGACATCGAATTTTTGACATGAATCCAATACTTTCTCTCTATTGGCCTATATATGTATATTAACTTATACGAGGGCTCGCTGGTGTAGTGAGCTAGGGTGTCAGCTTCTGCAAAGAAGATCCCTGTTCAAATCCTTGGCATGCAGGATTTTTCATTAAATAAAAATATTTATTTAATGTAAACAAATCCTCAAGCAAGCCCTGGATTGGAATATAGGATCTTTCCACATCACCCCAGTAAAATTCTAAGTGGACTAATTATATCTTACTTTTCTACCTAATGAAAAAAATTCCTACGAAATTCTGCAAGGGATTCGATGGGTTCCTAAGTAACCCAGTGTTATTTTTATCTGTTTATGAGAGTTTCGAAATTCTCAAAAATTAATTCCGCCCCAGTAATAAGAAATTTTAGAATGACATTAAAATGTTTCTATATTACTATACTATTTGCTAAATATGAATATAAATTTTAACTCAAACGGAATGCACTTATTTTTTAGTAAAAAAATATTAATATCTTTGTGCATTATAGGGGATGGGGCATTAACCGCCCTGGTTAATGCCTTCATACCCTCCCCCCTCCCCCTTTAAGGAAATGCCAGCCTTCACCGCGAAATTACTCTCAAAATAATTTAAATACATTTATAAATAATTATTTTAATTTTTATTTTATTTTGAAATTATTTTACTTTAATTTTCAACTTTTAATTCACCCTGTGTAAAAGTATATTAAGGAAATTTGATTAAAAAAAAAAATATATATATATATATATATGTGGGGGTGTGTGTGTGAGTGTGAATGAGAAAAAAAGATGTTTAAAAAAAAAAGATAAAAAATAAAAAACTAATTTTTTTTTTCAATGACACCTCAAGAGGGTGTGATGGTTGACGGTGAGGTCAGGGTGGGTTACACTATATTAATTATTCACTTTGATTCCCTTTAAACACAATTAAAAAAGATTGCATCTCAGCGCCTGCATCTCGGCCACGCGCTCGACTCAACTGAACGAGAGATTCGTCTCTCTCTTCGTAAAGGAATAAAACAGATGAAAATAACAATTCCCTTTTTATTAAAAGTAAAAAAATACCTTTTGCTCTAATCTAACTATTTTTACTTTCTCGTACCCTACATATGAAATATATAGAGAGAGAAAGTATTGCGATCATGTCAAAAATTCGATGTCGAGATTTTGATGGATATACATGTTTTGAGGTCCCCTGAGTCCAAAAAAGTGGGTCCCGCAAATTGGTCTGTGTGTGTGTGTGTGTGTCTGTGTGTCTGTGTGTGTGTAACGATTTTTTTAGCATGAAGGAATTGAGCTACCGGATTGAAATTTTATATTTAACTTAGGTACCTTTGAAGAATCTCAAAATAAGCTTTTGAACAAAATCGGCCAAAAAGTACTAGTACTTTACTGATGTACTTTTTCAGTTTTTTTCGATTTTCTCAAAATTCCCTCCAAGGATTTTTTTTAAAATTCATAAATGAACTATTTTTTAGATGCTCTTTAAAATGTATATTCTCATTTTGCCGTTGAAATCTTCTGAAGACCACTTTACTCTTGTTCTTCATAGGAAAGATAGAAATGGTTGCCATGGTAACGGAATTTAAATCTTTTTCTTTTTATTAGATTAAAAATCAATTATTATTTAAATTCCCATTTATTTTTATTTTATTTGTGTCTTTAATTGTTCCGAGAAATCACATCACTCTCTCTCTCTCTCTCTCACTTGCAAACATTATCGCCTGTCTCTCCGCCTTCTCTCATAGGCCTAATGTTAATTTCCTATAGGGATTTGTATGTTAATTTCGATTCAAAAGGGGGTCCCCTTTAGAACTTTTTAGGCATTTAAAATTTTTTTTTCCAATTCTTATGAAATTTTGTATTTATTTACGATTCTATATTGTGTATAAAATGTCCAAATATGAGATTAAAATTTTGAAAAATAACCATAGTTTATTTGAAGCAGTCAACATTTAAAATGCAAGTTTGAAACTAAGGTGCTATCGGAAACTAAATATATCTCGACACAAAAAATCTGGTGTGACCAGCACAGTGCCCAACTTTCTCTTACCGAAGGGTAAGAGAAAGTTGTGTGCTGTGCGCCAGTCACACCAGATTTTTAGAGATGGAAAATAACAACAAGTGATTTGGAATATTCCAAGGCCTTTCTTAAATAATCAAACCTTCATCCACCCTAATCAAAATAATAATCAACGCTATTTTTTGAATGTTTTCTATTTATTTGGCTTCGATTTAGCTAAAATAAATTTAAAAAACATTTTCCTCAATTTTTCAACCCTTTATAATCCTAATAAATAAAATAATTAACAATGCTATCGCCTTCGGAGAGCTTCGCGTCTAGTCAGAAAAAAATTAAAACCCTGAAAAACTTCCCTGGATCCGCCTTTGGGTTTTACACATAGTATAATTTTCTAGAATGCGTCTTACTTTAGGCCAGAGTGGTTTCCTAACTTTATGTTACAACGCCTCCCTTAAAAATATTTAATCGTATGACATTTAATAAAATAATACAAAAACAAAAAAATACTAAAAATATAAATTTAGACCCTATATAAAAATATTTTTTTTATTTATTCATATTTATTATTTTAATTAAAAACTCCGTCCCAGAATCTTCTAAATTATTTCATTATTTTATTTATAAAACTTGCAATCATTTGGAAAATTGATCTTGGGTGGACAATATTCGCGCCTCCCGTTAGACTAGTCCGCGCCTCCCTAGGGAGGCGCGCCTCACAGTTTGGAAAACGCTGTTTTAGGGGATGAGATCGGCAAAAAAACTGGATTCTTTCATATTATAGCAAAAACCATTGAAAAAAATCATTTCTTACTTTAATAAAAAATTCTTAAATTCTTTATTTTATAAATCGATGGAATGAAAATATTTTTTTTTAGCTCCAAAGAACATCACTGACCTAGAAAATAAGTTCTTAAAAGAATCTTCAAAAAAAAAAAAAAAAAAAAAAAAATGTAAGCACTGTGTAAAAAATTAAAGAAATTTGAAATATTTCTAAAAAAGTACACCAATATAAAGACTAATTGTATTTCTTTTTTTGTTTTAGATGACTAGAGTGTAAGTGAGGGGTGAAGGGGGGGGGGGGGGCTGAGATTCTTCATCTAGATACGCGTATCCCCAAATTGCTAACCGTTGATCTATTAAATATTTTTCAATTCAATTTGGCCTATTGAATTAAATATTGAAATATTTCCATGAATGTTGAAATATTTTTAAGTCATCCAATTGCCTTTCATTCTTATTTAACTGATAATTCTTTTACTGACAGATACAAGTTTCATATTTTGACAGTTAGATAGAATATGTTAATAACTTGGCTTTATGATTTTCTAGCTATTCCATTTTAAATTCTAAATAAAATTTTTTATGTACAAATGACTCTCATTCCCCTTAAATAGTTTAATAACAATTAGAGATTAGTATGACACTACAAAATATGGTTGACTTGACTCATATTCTTTGTTCAGTTGTGTTATGGTGAGTCACATCATATCTCTGTTTGAGAACAAAGAGCTCTTGTTACGACCCTTTATCAGCACTCAAAATGACATTCGATTCTCTCTGTATATATGAGATTGTCGAAATAATATATATTTTAACGTGTGCTAAATAAATGAGGTCGAGTGTGACAGCTTTTAAAAATTAAACTAAATAGAAGATTTAGAATAGAACTTTACTTAAAATTTTAGGTGCTTAGATTGGAATGGGCATTAAAATATTTTATTTTATAATTAGAGAGCAAAAAAAAGTTCGTTATTTTTGAAAAAAAAAAAAAAATTAGGTGTTGGCTGTGTCTTCTACACAGCCGGTGGCTTTTTAACGTGACAACGTCTTTTGCTTGACTTCAAAAAAAATTTTTTCTCTTACCTATATTGAAATATAAAGAGAGAAAGTATTGTTTTTTTTTTTACTAGTAGTTTGTTTTCATAAATAAACATGTTCAAACATTTTCATTGAAACAATATATGACAGAGGTGGCCTTTTTTATCCATTAAAGGCGACTTATGCTTAAAAATGAGGTTTTTCGAGAAAAAAACTAATTTTAGCGTTAATTACTGGGGATTTTTTTATTTATTCTATTAGAGGTTATCTTTCTGCACCAAATGACATCTCATTTAGTCAGATCTGATTAGCCCTTCGGAATCTACAGGGGTTTAAACTTTCAAATTAGAATTTACCGCAGCACGGTAAAATAAATTGGTAGGAAAAAATAAATGGTGAAATCTTTAGCTGAAAACTCATTCTTTCTAACCGTATATTTCCCATAATTATATCTCTTAAGACAGAAGAGTTATTAAAGCCGATAAACTTTTTCGTGCATGCCCCTCTAACCTGCCTCTATAGACACATGATTTGTAAGACGTTGTCACGTCAAAAAAAAAAAATGTCGCCTTTATCTAAATAATCAGTGTGAAAAAAAGTTGCTATCAATGTCCCAGTATATGAAATAGCGACATCTCTAGATTAGGTGACAACGCCAAGGCCAAGGTTTTTAGACCCCTTCCCTATTTATTTAAATTGATTGGTAACAAATTCAATTGAAATTAAAGAGCGGAAATCATAATTTCTTTAGATTACTAGTTTTTATAACTTTTTGAACTTCTTTTCAGAGGGGGGGACGATCGCCATCACCGCCCCCTCCCCTTTAATCCGCCCCTGCCTGCGTCCCCGTATGTTTTTACAATAAATTTTCCAAATTAAAGAAATGCTTTTTAAGAGAATTTTTTATTTATTTATAGTAAAATATTTTTCAATACTCCAGAGGAAGGTGACAAATGAATTTCTTTAAATAGGGAAAATTTGTTATCTTTTTTATATATAAATATTCAAATGGGTGGGTACTTTCTGATCTAAATGTAGAATAAAATTTGCATAAATATGAAGAAGACGCCTAAACAAATTATTCTACACATAAAAGAAGAAATTTAAATAAACTGAAATGGTCATAAAGAATTTATTATGACTTTTGAAGTAAATATTCTATTTTGATTAATTTTGATACAGCTTCAGCAAGGGCGTATATAAGGGGGGAGGCTAGTGGCTTCACTCCGAAATTTAAAAAGTAATAAAAATAAATAACCGAGACAAGGTCCTAGTATAATATGAAAAGTTATACATTTTACAAAAATTTCAATGACATTTTTACCTTTAAAAAATAAAGGAATTTAAAACAAAAGCTAATTATAGAGTCGAATACTTCCCGAATAAAATATGCAAGAAATTTAAATTAATGTGTGAAGAATGGAGAAATATAAAACATTAATTACAAACAGATTCAAAGATTTTTTGCCAATTCCATTGTTATATACAGTATATAGGGACAAAGGGTAGATGTGATTTTAATTATAGCCTCTTAACTGTATAAATTTTATAAAAACTCTACTAATCTACATCATCAATCAATTTCATTTATTTTTTTTATCTTTTTAAAAGAAAACTATATCTTAACGATTAACATTTCTTATTGCATTCTATTTTTTTTTAAAGCAGAACAAATTTAAAATTTTTTTCCCTGACTTGATCTTTGAGTAAATAACAGATCATTGAACGAATGAAAAAGGTAAAGCTTTCAAAAGATTTTTTGCAACATGAATGCATTTCTTTTCTTTTTTTTTTGGCATTTCATCGCTCTTATTTTTCTGAAGCTAACTATTCCATTATGGATCTTGACTGTCAAAATATTTGAATGGTACAATTTAAATAAAACCTCTTCCTTGTATATTTGATTTAGAAATTGGACTATGAGTTTGTTTTTGAATTTTAGATTTAATATCCTTCCAAAGATTTAAATAAAAAATGTATAAATAATTTAAATTTCCCCAGGGACCCTGTCTTTATCAGTCAGGACCAAGGGCGGATACAAGGGGGGTAAAGGGGGTGATTACCCCCCCCCCGAGATTTGAAAAAATACTTTTTTCGAAAAAAAATTTACTTTTAATGTAAAATTTTAAAACTTAATACTTAAAAATTTGATTTGTATTTATATACTGGCAAACAAGTACAGAATGCGCCTTTAAATTACTGAAATTAAGAAAAAAATGTGTATTGTGAAAAGAAAATTTAAGATAGCAATGTGATTAAAAAAAATTTGGTTCTGAGAATTTTAATTGCGATTTCATGTCTTCCCCCTTATTGAAGTCTCTAAAAAAAAAAAAAAAAAAAAACAACTAGCATTGTTATTAAATACTTCTAATTTATTCTGAAAATTGAATAATATGCCGGAGGAGGAACGAAATTTCTGGAGTAGTTGAGGGGGCACATTCAAGAAATGGATATTGTGATAATAATTAGCTCCGGATTCAAATTAGCATTAATAAAAAGTAAAGTACATTTGTATAATTAAAATGATAATAATATTATTTTTTATCTAATCAAAGGAGGGGATTCTCAGGAGCACTAGTGAATAATTTAATATTAATAAATGTTTCAAATCTTTTTAATTTAATGCATGTGAAAAGTTATTTTTGTGACAGTTTAATCATCGAGAGAACGTGTTCGTGAAAGTAAAAGAAACTGGTTCAGGGGAACAGATGTTATAAAGGAGTTGAAATCAAGTTCAAGTTCAAGTTTGATCTTGGCTCAGACGCCGGTGAACACGTGCCAGCTCGACAATTTAATTATGCTTTGGGTTTTTTTTCTTTCCATTTATATTGTTTTGTAAACAACCAATGTGTATGAGGGTCGAAATAACTTCCCAAAGCTAAAAGTGATATTTTGACAAAAAAAAGAAGCATGCTAAGGATTTTTCAAAATTCAGATCGCAAGGTCCATAAGCAACATTTTGCCAAAATTATAAATTTCTCATATTATAGGTATAGTGAGAAGTTCAAATCGACCTGATGGCAATAAATTATCCAACTCTATTTGATATCCCTCCTCCTGAGGAAGGAAACGGGAACCCACCTCCTCAGAGCAACCACAACATGTCAGGTCTGACACTAATGACTGAATAGAGATATGTATAGTAATTTAGAATATTACTGGGGTTGGTTTAAAATAAGGACCTGAATTATTTTAATATTCTTCTTATTATTTGAAATCCCCTAACGTGATCCCCGTTAATTTTTCAGAGATGATTTCGTATACGCAGTCACACATCTCAAACCCAACTTGTCATCTTCCGGCACCCCGAAAATATATATTATTTCGTATCTCTCCTAGCTAATGAACTAATCCTTATTTCTAGTTCCTTTTAACCAATGTCTTCTATGAGAGGAAGTAACTCCCTCAGCACCGGTGTGTAGCATACTCCTTTCAAAGAATGCATCAGAATATAAGGGCCCCCCCCCCCCCCCCCCCCCCCCCCCCTCCCATCCCCCCCCCCCCAGTGAGAGGGAAACTTTACGTCCCTTCTATAGGACGGAATGTCAAATCATATTAGAGTTGGCATCGTTTTCCCATGCGATAAGTTTAAATAAAACTTCATTCCATCCTTCGTTCGATCTAATTATCTCCAAACATTATGAGAAATATCTAAATTAGTGATTTTAAGGTCACATTATTAGAGTTTAAATGTACTGTAAAAAAAAGATGATATCAATAGTTATCTGATTAAAAAATAAAGAAGAAAAAAGTGGGAAAAAATGTTATTTGGTGAATAATAAACAGTGCATAAAATGCAAGAAGAGAAAGAAATAGCATTTGAAAGAGAGAGAGAAAAAGAGAAGCTTATTTGTTTCGCTAGAAGCATGCCAATGCATCCTGGGAATGGCTGATGAGGACCGGAAGTACTCAACCCATCATCTCTTCTTACGTCAATGCATATTTCTCTCTTTCTCCTTCGTTTCATGCTTTGAATCTAATAACACATGCTAATTATTATTTTTTTAATTAACTTTTTATAATCGCTGATTAATGAATAATAAATATCTTTAATTCAACATTTTAAGGCTTTTGTCAAATTATAAAGAATAATGCAACGAAACCTTTTAAAAAGAAATTAATGGCATGCTTATCAAAAGGTTCAGTCCTGGAGGGAGCATGTAATTTTGCATTCAAGATACTATAATGACCATTCATACTGTTAGCATCAAAATAAATTGGTCTAAAATTCTAAAAAAGAAAAAAATCATAAGGGGAAAATATAAAATTTAATTTATTTTTCAACAATTAATATAATAAGGAAGTGATAGTATCAATCAAGGAAGTTTAGGAAGATAAGAATAAAAAACTCTATAAAATAATAAGGAAGTGATAGTATCAATAAATGAAGAAAAGAAAAACCTAGGTTATGTGTTTCAAATTATTTATTTATAAATAAACTTAACGTACAATATGTTTCGACTTTTAAGTCATCATCGGAAGTATGACTTAAAAGTTGAAATGTACGTTAAGTTTATCTTATCAATAAATAATTTGAAACACATAACTTAGTGTTTTTTATTCGTATCTTTCAAATTTGATTGATACTATCACTTTATTATAATGTTTCAACAAGAGTCTACGGTAGAAAAATTAAATATAATATAATAACACAAGAGTTGACATATGTTACATTTATTTTGTTAGGGATGCTAGCTAAATTTGAGAGAAAAATTTTTAAAGTATTCCTCTTATTTTAAAATAAATCAATAATACTAATTTTTAAGTATCAAAAATATCTATGGCTTTTAAGTTCGAATATTAATTTATAGATCTCGAAAATTATTGAACTATAATTAATAAATCCTGCTAACGTAAGTAAAACATGAAAGGGCTTAAACTCTCAAGCACTATAAATCACAAATAATCTCACAAGCTATTTATTTCATAAAATACATTGTCATCAACGAAGAATAGTGAGTCACATTCCAATAATCGATTCGTACAGTTACAGTTTCAATTGTATTTTGAGAAAGTGGATTAAATCATTCGGATAAGGGGCAAATAAGACAAAAAAAAAAGATCTAGCAAAACTGGAAAAAAATTAAAATATAAATAATCATTTTTAAATTACCGATTAACGTTCAACGTAATTAAATTATATTAAAAAAAAAAAATTCAACTAGAAAATATTTCATTCGACAAATTCAATTCAATTGGCATCCCATTGAATTAGCACCCCGAGACGCGCACCTTAAAAACAATAAAATATTTCAAGTTTCGATCTCATTGGCTATCGTTGAAACATTTTGTAAATTAAAATATACAAATAAAAAAACACTCAGTTATTGGTTTCAGATTATTTATTGATTATAAACCTACACTTAATAAGTTTTTCGACACTCGTGGGTGTGCGTGATTTCTTAACTGTTCTCAGTTAATAGGTAACTAATAATTATTAATTTATAATCAATAAATAATTTGAAACAAATTACCCAGTGTTTTTATTTGCATATTTTAATTTTAAATATTAATCGGTCAAAGTTACTTTAATAATTTTATAAAAATCTCAAATCCAAAAGAAAATATTACGTTAATTAACGTTTTAACAGATAAATTAACGATTAGCTTTTTTAATTTATTTATCGAAAATAAAGTTGATTTAGACGAGATGGTGCTAATTTTTAATTAGAATTTATTTTACATAAAATTTTATGCGTATTTAATGATAATAGGAATACTCGATAGTAATGTGTTTACGTGTATGAGTCTCCGTTTTTATAGGTCCAGTAAAAAAGTTCTGGTTGGGTGGTTATCACGCAAAAGAGCAACTTAACGGTGACTATATTCTAAGATCTTTTTTTTTCTTCTCTATCTTCAAATAATTTAATTCAATAATAATAAATATATAAATAGAAAAATTAGATTCGTGATATCGAAAAGTCGTTGTCCTAAAACGAAGGCTGTGACGATTATCGAACGGAGGTCGGACTCTCCGATGATTCATGTTCAATAGCGTATCGATCGGGCCTGTTGAAAGGCTCAGGAAATGCGCGACCATTTGCTTTTTGCCCTCACTCTCAACTAAATAGTCATTCAAAATACCAACTCCCTTGTATAAATATAACATTAGAATACTGAGAAGTGAGAAATTTGCAATAATTGGGATGGGGGATAAATGAACAGGCGAAACAGATGTGCTTTTATGGCAAAACTCCATTAGTAAAATAATATATTGTACATTGATATAATAATAATCATTTTAATATAATATATGAGACGTGTAGTTCCAAAACCGGCTCAATCCATGATTTTCTCAAATACACTTTTTCCATTTTTCGCAAGTTTATGATCCACTCCATCACCCTGCAAATTGTAATGGATCAAATTCGGTTCAATCCAGTAAAATTACCCTCCTAAAGTCGGGGTTTCAAAAGTTCCTATTTGTAGTGCTATTCTTTTCAACCTATAAGCTCTCTAAAAACATGGTTTTAGAGATTACTTTTAGTATTATGCAAGAAAATTATTAATACATCAAAATTTGATGCAGGTAATTTTTATTCCATTGCTTTCATTCCAAAACTCATCCGAATTGAAACAAAACCGCCTCAATTCAAAATTCAAATTTGATTTTCAGAAAATCTGACGATTTAAAAAATTAAAGCACTCAAAAACCTTCCATCTTAAAAATGATATTGCTATTCTAAAATAGTTTGCTTCAGGGGAAACGTTTTTGGGGTTTCTTGGAAAATTTTTAAAAATGAATTGAAGTGGTTTTGGAACTACACGCCTCAAATTTCATTTTTGATAAATAATTGCACCATTACTTCTTATAGAAAACTGAAAATAATTATATTAATTTTGAGGTATATAGAATGAATTGAATTCCAATCAATTGAAATAATAGGGTCTAAATAGCCTCAGATGCAAAAAGACCTTAAAGAAATTATAAAAAAAATTTATTCATTTTGAGGGAGAGGAGGGAATAATCGCTCAGATCGTCTTAAAAACCCTACGGCCCTGACAGAATGTGATATAAGATATACAAGATAACCAAAAATCAAGGTCAAACACTAAAATGGGGATGGGGGAAGGGACCTGGTTTGGTTTCATCCTAGGGAAAAAATCACAATACTTTCTCTACTTCGTATATGAGAAAGATTTCTAAAATTCGTTGGTATCATCATCGCCTTTTTAAAACCCAATTTTATTCAATTTCTCTTGTGATACATCTTCTCCCATATAAGACACCCTGTGGTGTCAGAGCAATTGTATACTAGGTTGGGGCTAACTCCCCTCTACTCTATTTTATTTTACCCAACATTTTCGAATTGGCCTTTCCCTCACTTAATTAATTTATTGTAATCTAAAATCTTTAATTTCTTTTTAATTAGGATGTTATACCTAATTATAAGTAGACTACAATGCATTAATAATCTGGTTTAAAAAAGTGCTGTCAGTGGATGAAAAGAACCTTAATTTAGTAGAGGTTTCTTTGATAGAAGAGGAATCTATTTATATTTTCTAGGAACCGACCGAATATTCGGTTTCGGTTACGGTTTCGGCCAGTTTCGGCCAAAAACCGTAGTTTCGGTTTCGGCCAAAAAGTGGCCGAACCTTTCGGCCGGCCGAAACCAGAGTCTGAAAAAATGGGATGAGACTCCCATGCAAAAAAAAGGTCAAATAATTTGCACTTGAGGGAGAAAAATTTTAGTCTCCCTAAAAAAAAAGGTAAAATGATTTTCACGGGAGGGGGAAAAAAAAAGGTAAAATGAAAAAAATTTTTATAGGAAATACAAGTTTCGGTTTCGGTTTCGGCCGAAACTAAGGTTGAGGCCGAATATTCGGTTTCGGCTGAAAATCTTGTTTCGGTCGGACCCTAATATTTTCTTAATTAAAATTTTGAAACGTTTCGGGCCCCTGAGCTCTAATCTAGCACAGTGGTAGAGTCCTTGCCTTTTATTCAGTTGGATCTGAGATTCGCAACTCGTCTCACGCGACAAAAATTTATTGGAGACCGTCCCGGTCTAAATTGCGAAAAGGACCTTAAATGAATTTTAAAAAAATCATTTCAGAACAAATTTATTTTTAAAGCCCCTTCTTGGCTTATACTTGATTTCATTCACATTTACTGTGTTTACGATACAAATTATTCAGTCATATTTATTTATTCAATTGATTTTTCATCAGACTTCTTGGGTTTACAACTCACGAACAAATTTGTTATCCATATTAATAAAATTTTATCCACTACACCTATACATCTTCAAATGAAAGTTTTAAAATTTGAATTCAAATAAAAGGAAAAAGTCGATTTCTACTCAGTCAGTATAAATTTAAGTGAATATATAATTTTCTATTTATTTAAAAAATATTAGATAACTATCAATTTTTTTTTTTATTAATAAATGTCCCTGAATTAAAACCATTTCCTGTTGATATACGAAATAGAGAAGAAAATTAAATTTAAAGACATCAAAACTAATTTATGATATTGAAACATGCTCTCGGACTTGGTGAAGTTGGTAGGGTGCCTCCCTTGTATAACAAGGGTTTCGAGTTCGGACCCCAGGTAGGTCGATGATTTTATTTAAGCAATTTGGATACCAAATGGCTTAAGTAAGAATGGCTGGACCCCAAATACATATATATTCAAACAACGGTTATCGTCAAAAGTCTTATATGGCTTAAGTTGCCGAAAATACTGTGTGAAGTGTGTGTGAATGGGAAAAAAGTGTGAGTGTTAAAAAAAAAAAAAAAAACTAGAATGGTCGACATCTGCTACTCTTTCTATGCAATTACGTGTTGTAAAAAGAGGAAGGTTTGCCAACGAACTAAATCATGAACTGAGGATGGCCAGGTATTAATATTGCTTGAAGTTGTGGCTGTGATGTGATTATAATGGATGGATTGAGATATCAGTCAAATTGGAATACTCGAGGTTCAATAAAACTCTCAGAATAAGACGTTTTAGCCATCTTCAGTTATTGGAAATGATACACATATTGCAAAACGCGCATGTGGTCGAACCTGGATCTGATCTCGAGCACAGGAACCATATAATTTTGTATGAAGCAAATAAATTTTATAATTAACAAATCCTGGTTCAATCACAAATCCAAATAAATTCTTGAACCTCAAACAATCCAATTTGGCTGATTCTTCAATCCCTCCATTATAAGGCATTCATATTTGCAAAAATGGTCCCTAGAAAAATTTTGCTTCCGAAATCACACGTTATTAATAAAATATTCACATTTGAAATAAAAAAATCAATAGAAATTTTTTAGAATTGTTTAAGCCTAGGTCAACATGATAGCAACTTTCCTTTATATTCAAGAGGAAATGGTTGCTCAGACCGTCTCCGATTTTCAAGGGCAAATGCATTTGCTATATAATAAAATCTCAAGCAGGCCTTCTTTTGTGTAAACGTCTAACTGGACAGACAGATGGACAGTCAAAATGTGGCACGCACACGTGTTCGCTCGCAAAACAAAAAGTAAAAAAAAAAAAAAAAAAAAAAAATAAATAAATAAATAAATAAATAAATAAATCAAGTTTCACCAAATTAAATATTTATAATGCTTTAAAAAATTTAGTTATAATAAAAATTTATTATAAATTTCTCCTATATAGATAGCTATTATTATTTAATAGAGAGGAATAAATTATTTTTCATTTGCATTTAAATAAATTAAAAAATCCAGGGGATGAGAGATTACTAAAATGAAAGAAATTATTATGGAGTTAAGGTAACCCCAACATCCCTTCCCCCTCTTCCATGTTTGCCGCCTAAACGATAAATTATTATATTCAATTCAACCGGCAATCCTTATTCAAATTAGTAACCAATTATTTAAAAAAAAATAAATAAATAAAAACAGGAATCCAATAGTAATAATAAGTCGTACCAAGAAGGAAATTAATCTTTGTTTGGCTGATAAAAAAAATTTCAAATTAGAATTAGGGGTTTGAGCCCCCAAACCCCCCCCCTCCTGGCTACGCCAATGACTTGTCCCGTGAATAATTTTTGAATAAACAAATTTTTAACCACCTATACGTCAAAGGTCAAGTTGGTATAGCCCAGTTTGGAAATTTGAAAGATATATGATATTGTTATATCCAAATTTCAATTAAATAGACTTTTTGGACAAGAATTTTTTTTTTTAAACGATATTGAGATTGAGTGGAATTCAATATAAAAACTATTGTCTATTAATTAATTCATTCATTCATCATAAACCTCACCAAAAAAAAAAAAAAAAAAATTTCCTTTAATGAAAATAAATAAATAAATTTGTTTATTCTTAAATAAATTAAAATTACATATTTCTAGAAATATTTATTTCTGTTTTTTCAAGGCATAATCTTTATATATAAATAGGATATTAAGGAGATATTTGAGGGATTATTTATTTTTCCAAAGGTTATTTACTTAATGAAAATGTTTGATCCGTAAGAGGCTTGATTCTTTCAACATCAGATCCAAAATACATTTTGAAGGGGAAATGAAAGCTCTTTTAAAAAGTGACAGCTGGTCCTTAGATCTTAGGTAGCTTATAAAAGGAAATATATCTCTTTCTCTCTTCGCTTAAATACACAGGGATTATTTTTTTTATAAAGAAAAAAAAATTTATATTCAAATATATTTTTTTTAAAAGAAAGTTATTAAAGTGAAAACAAAAATGAAATTGAAATCTTTCAAAGAAATATAAATAAAAAATTTTTCTTTTTGCAAATATCAAAAAAATTTATATATGAATGTCAAATATTATTTCTGTTTTTAAAACATCTTCTTGATGCATCTGAGACAATGAGAAGATAATAATAAAAAAAGAACTTTTCTAAAATTCCATGTTGATTATAAGTTGGAATAATTTATTTCGTGATAATAGATTTCTAATTAGTCATATGTCAAAAGACAGGTGATTATACTAACTAATACTTAGGTGAGTTTCCGCTTCCTACCTAAAGAAGAGCCATTACTGATAAATTATAAATAACAAAGCACTGCTGTTGTAAAGGGGTTGGATTCCAGGGGAGCGGATTATACCCTATCAAACACAAACTCATCTTTAATAAACTTGGACCTTTATTAATGATATTCTAGAATAAATACCAATATAATAGGATTGTAGAGAACAATAGTTACTAAACCAAGTCTAACACAAATTGATAAATTAAAAAAAAAAAGTGGGTTTCACCTCCCTTCCTTTTGAAGTGGTTTGTGTTTTTTTTTTTTTTTTTTTTATTATATTTAAAATTTTAGGGAATATTACCACAATATCACTGACAGATACAAATTTTAATAATGAGAATTTGAAGTTTTTTTTTTTTTTTTATAAAATAAAACTTGTTACATTGTGTCAATATTTTTGAATGAAATGACCCAGAGGAAATGTGAAATAACAAACTAAAACGCAGGCAAATATCACAAAATTGTGTTTTGAGAGCATAAGCATAATTCGAAGTATAACAAAAACTCGCAATGTCATTTTAGATGACAATAGGATCTATCTTCCTCTTTTTGGTTTGAATGTTTTGAATTTCAGACCATGATGATTGTTAATCGCCATGTTTAATTGTTAATATGACACTAAAATATTCATTGTTAATTTTAAATAATGATATTTATCAAAAACTCACCAAAAAAATTGAGAGAAGTGTCGCTTTCAAGTGATTAAGAAATAAAAAAAAAATGCAGTTCACGTTATTGTTCAAGTTTTTAACGAATTGAACACACTGGTATTTTATTATTAGTAAAAAATGTAAGCAAGCAAGCGAACACACGTGAATGGGAGATTCAATAAAGGTACGATACGAAATACTTGGGGCCGAGACTCGCACTGACGGATCTCAGCGACTGCTGCCGGTCTACAAGCTAGCAACGACCAATCAGAGAGCGAGGTGTCGCCCCCCCCCCCCGCTCTCCACACCACCATGCGCCATTCACCACCCCAGCGCCACCCCGTCGACCTGTTTCGCTCCGACGACAACCCTTAATTTTCAAGGGCTCTAAATTTAAATTCAATTTCACATCTCTAATATAAAAAGATTTTACCAAACATGACAAATTTTCTTTGCTATATTTTGATTTATATAGGTTTTGTGAGTCACAGCAGATTTTTTTAGAAATTTTCTAATTTTTCTTAAATATTTGCAAAAAATTGAAAAACAAACAAAAACAGTACTTTTACTTTTAATATAAGTATAAACAATGAAAATAAACATTACAAATAGTAATATTACCTACTCAATTGTGAAAATTATATATTATTTTATAATAATTAATATATAATTTATTGCCGAATAAGGCCAATGATAGAAAGATTTTAAAAAAGCTGATTCAGATAAATATTGCCGATTTTGGTATAAATTTTGCTCGAACCTAATTTGAGTATTATGAATGAAATGTATGTCAATAATCAAATTTCACAAAGAATTGTCCTTTTGAAAAAATAATTAATTTAAAAGTCAATTATTATTCTTCTTGGTTAATTGTGTGCATATCTTAACCCACTGGTTTCCTAACTTTGAGTTACCACGCCTCCCTTAAAAATATTTAATCACATGACTCCTCCCCCTCCCCCCCCCCCATTTGCAAACAAAAATTTTTATTGCTAAAAAATTTATTAACACAATCTATTAGAATATTTATTTTTTACTTATAAAACTTTAGCAGTCATTTAGAAAAGTGCTCGCTGTGGCTAATATTCGCGCCTCCCCTTCGACTAGTACGCGCCTCCCTACGGAGGCCAGATACGGTAGTGGGGTTGGTGCTTGTCCCCGTGCACAATGCACCAAGTGTAAACAACCGGGGAATGTTTTTTTTTTTTTTTTTTTTTTTTTGTAGGCTATTGAGGGTTTTTATGCCGTAATTTAAGGCTTTTCCCTCAAATAAAAAAAAAAAAAAAAAAACTCATTTTTTGACAATATTTGACAAATAATATATACCCGGCTGGTAAAAAAATATGAATATGCAGTCACAAAAGTATGAATGAAATGCTCTTAAGTTATATAAAACGATAAAGGAATTATTTATCTTTGTTTAAAAAATTCCTCTCTCAATCTTTCGAAGCTCCATCCATGCTTTTATGGGTCATTAATAATTTCACATTCATATTTCTTGCCAATTGAGTATATTTATATTTTTACCCAGGGGCGTATATAGAAATTTTTTTCGGGGGGCCCGAACTCAAAATTTTTCTGCGGAAAATTTTTATTTTAAGAAACTAAATTTTTTTCCCACGAAATTTTTTGCGGAACATTTTTTCTTTTGCTGAACCAAAGTTTTCCATCCTGCGGAAAAATTTGTTGCGCTGATGTCTGTATATCCCTATATATGTATATGTGTTTGGGAAATTTCGGGGGCCGGGCCCCCCCCGGCCCCCCCCTTATATACGCCCCTGTTTTTACCCCTATTAATAATAAAATAAAATTATAATAAAAGATTTAAAAAAAATCTAGATTTGCAGGGATAATGCTACCATTTAGACAGAACAGCTTAACGGTTGCCTATAGTCAAGGCGTTAATCCTTTGAATGTCCGTTTAATTTACCCATCTTGTCTTTTATTGACTCTATCGTACCATAAGAACAGGTGCAAGACATAATTAGAGAAAAAGGACAAAATCTTTGTTTATTGATGGCTAGTCTACCGATTTCGGCTCTTATTCTAGCCTTCATCATTAGAGAACATTTTTGTGGATTTACCCTCTTTCTCCTGAGTTTGAACAGACTTAATGTTTTTTCTCAAAATATTTAGGCTTATTTCTTTTTTACCCGTTTGTCTTAAAAGACCTCTGATTTGTCAATCACATCTAGGATACGAAACCTCACCCTTCGGTTTTTAAGATTATCGAAAAGATATTGTCACTAACCTCTCAGGAAGAGGCGTTAATTTGCTTAAGTAGAATAATAATAAATAAATCAGGATTGAAAGGACGTTGCAGCCAGGAAATAAAATAAAAATTTGTATTTACTGATATTTCGGACACCAATCACGAACTTCATCAGGGCAAATAGTGTTAATTATTGTAGACCGAATCGTGAGTAAATAAAAAATTTTTATTTTATTTCCTGGCGACAACGTCCTTCGAATCCTGATTCTTCTTAGCCATAAAAAATTTTAAATAGATAAATTTTTCTAATAAATACTGGCAAGTTAAGTAGTTAATAAATTTATTTATGGGGGTTATTACTATTACGAAGCTATGTAAGCTGAATTTTTTTTGTATATTTTTTGTATTATTAATGTGTAAGTTTTTTATTGAAAAAGCGCTCTTTTGTAATGAGTATCTTTATATAGTTTCTGCACTGATGATGGGTGGCGTATTTGGTCATACCCGAAATATTAATATAAAATATTTGTAACATAAATGATGTATATGGTGATAAACAGGCGGTGATCTTTTTTCCTATTCATAACAATTATTTATTTAAACTTGTTTAAAAGGGGGGGGGGGGGGGTGGTGAGTGTTTAAAGAAATAAAACATTAAAAATCTGGTGTGACTGGTCGCACAGCACACCAGATTTTTGTTCTTCGACATATATTTAGTAATAGGGGGGGAAAAAAAAAAAGGGGTTCCGACAGAATGGTGCATTCGAATTTCAAGATGTAAAATTTATAATGGGAACATAATTATATTTTGTTACCATGGCAACCATTTCTCCTATCTTTCTATAGAGTAAAGTGGTCTTCAAAAGATTTCAATGGCAAAATGAGAATATACATTTTAAAGAGCATGATTTTTGAATTTTAAACAATTGGAGCGAATTTTGAGAAAATTGAGAAAGGTTATTATTAATATTTGGCTGTGCTTACATGTCAAGAGCAATCTTTGTCAAGTAAAAAGAGCAATGAGGAAGAAATTGTGATTATTTAAATGAGATCCCATCTGTAACTCTGATTGTGTTTTCGTCTTTTTATTAAGAACCCATATGCATCCAGAGCCAGATGTCCATTGCGGAAATGTATATGTAGAAGTAGTTAGTCAGTCAGTCAGTCCTTCACGGATTGCGAATCTTCGGGTGTTTTGCGAGTCAGGGACCTGGGCTTGTCAGTCTAAGTTGCGTGCAAAGACGCCAGCCCAGAAAGGCGCCCGAGCGGTCGACCGCGATTAATTAATTAACGCGTTTATTAACATTGCACGCTCTGCTCCTTTTGTCTTTCATTCAGTGCGCTAAATCCTCGCAAGCTTATTTAATTCTCCCTCTTTAGAGAATAAACAGAAAATTTCCTCAAAACACAACTTAACTATTTTATTTCTAATTAGGTTAAGATTGCATAAAATAGATTTAAAGTTAACCCAATTTTAATTTTTTATAACAGAATATTCTATTAAAATCGCCCAAAAAGTACTAGTAATTTACTGATGTACTTTTCCAGTTTTTTTTTTTCGATTTTCTCAAAATATGCTCCAACGATTTTGATTAAAATGCAAAAATCAATTATTTTTTAGATGCTCTTTAAAATGTATATTCTCATTTTGTCATTGAAATTTTCTGAAGACCACTTTACTCTTGTACTTCATAGGAAAGATAGGAGAAATGGTTGCTATGGTAAATAAATTTTACATCTGAATTCAAATGTACCGTACTGTCGGGAACTAAATATATGTCGACACAAAAAATCTGGTGTAACAAGCACAGCACACAACTTTCGATTACCGAAGTTAATAGAAAGTTGTGTTCTGGGTGACCAGTAACACCAGATTTTTTTAAATTTGGGAAAATTAAAAAAAATTATTAAATTTAAAGAAAATCTAAAGATCAGCGCCCGCTTGCATGCTTCGCTTACTTATTAAATTATTCTGTTAATTAGCAGAATATTAAATCTTAAAAATTATTATAAATTTGAAACTCGTTTTTCTAAATTTCATTAGAAAACAGTTTAATTAACTAGCATATACCGTTCCACCATCGAAGAAAGTAATAAGCAGCAATATGTGTTATCGTTATTGTTGCCAATTTCTTCGAACTTATCTTAAACTACCTGTAGATATGTTCAGTCGATCCACTTTTTACTGTAAAGTATTCCGTAGTTAATGAAATTGGAGGCACCCGACGATGTCTATCCTTTTCGATCTCGAGGACCTTGTGCTAACTTGGGAGAGAGGGGAGTGGGGCAAATTTCTCAAAAATGTTAAACTTTTTTCAATTTTTCGCCTATATCACGTAAACTAATCAAATTTTGTGCATCATAGCCCTATACAAAGTTGTAGAGCATTAAATTTGCTAAAATATGATTTTTTTAAAGGTCTTTTTCGGCCATTTAGACCCCATCTCTATTTATTTCAAATGATTTGTAGTCAAATCAAATGAAAAAAATTTTCTCGCTTGGGACGGGAAGCGAACCCGGGACCCTGGCGCGAGAAGCCACTTCTGTCTTCTCTCTGAGCCACGGGTCACGGGCCTAAAATATGATAAAACGAATTTGTAGACATAATATTAACCCAGATCAAAATTTCTATTTTTTTTTATTATTGTACATTTCGAGAAACTTTCTCTTTGATCGGTCGTTTGATCAACCAAATTTTAGCAAATTTAATGCTCTACCTTTTTGTACTGAACTATAATGCACAAAATATGTTTAGTTTACGAGATATAATAAGCGAAAAACTGAAAAAAAGGTTCTTGCCCCCCTCCCCCTCCCCCAAGTTAAAACAGGGCCCTTGATGTCGAAAACTTAGGGAAGGCATCCTAGATAACAGGCCCCCAAATAACAGGCAAAAATTTCATTAACTTCGGAATACTTTCCAGTTACCCTCCTATTTTCCATTATATGGACTACATCAGCCAGAAAATAAAGATAATTATCACTATTGCCATTTGTCTTAACATATCGGCCACGAGAAGGGGGAGAAGGAGGTGAGATGAATCTTTAAATATGATTTCGCCCACTCCCTCCGAAAAATCATGTATACATCCCTAAGTCTGACACAAAACGTTCCATAAATTAAATGGTTTTTCAAAAATACGAGAAAAAATTAAAACTCTATATAAAACTTGTCAAAAAATGTCAGTCCTGGTATCGTCTGCTGAGTCTGGTATCGTCTCTGAGAATGCTAAGTGGCGAAAGTCCGAAATTCAACAATTGGAGAAAAGGCGTTTGAAAGTTTTGTAAACATATACATTTAAATAGGCGGACAACAAATAAATAGGCCAGAATCAATAGCAAAGAATACAAATATATTTTCGCCACTTTGTCACTCAAAAGAGAAGACGTTTCAATAACGTTTCGTAGGTTTAACTCAAAAATTGAATTTTCGGACTTTCGTCATTATGATTATCAGCAGGCGAAATACTGTACCTAGTATACGTCACTGGTTTTAGTTTAGACTTTGTTTTAAAAGAATATCAATTTCTAAGTAGCTTATTAAAAAATGTAAATTAGATTTCCCTCTAAATTAATTAATTAAATATTTTTAAAAAATGTAAATCATAGCCTGTACATTGTTTTATCAGTTTATTGACTTTTCAATCGAATCGCTAACGAATAAGTATTCCAGAGTTGAGAAGTGGGGATCCTTAATTGGCTCCACGCTCCACATGCTTATACTAATTAAACGCGTTTTAAAGTACATTCGGATCTTTAATTATTAAAAGGGACTTGATAAAATCTTAATATCTTTTATAGTATAATTAAAGGTATTGTGACGTCTTAAAAAAAAATCTCAAATCTCAAAATAATAATTTAAAAAATTATTTTCATGAAATTTTTTTCTGAGAGGCCATAATGCTTATTTTGATTTAATTTAAAATGCATATAAATCAAGCTAATTTTGATAATATTTTTTACGTCTCAGGATAGCTAAAACGCAGATTTCAGTGCCTAATTTTCAAAAAATTTTCCATGCCACTCGGAAGTTTAGGGAATTTTACAAATTTTTAAATAAATATTATAAGCTATGTATAAATGTTTCAGAAATTGTGTCAAAAACTGTGTAAAAAATTGTTGGCGTGAAGGCCACAATAGCCTTTAACAAACTAGAAAAAATCTTTTAGGGGGGGGGGCGTATTATTAAGTAGCCCCGGGACCAGACAAGTCTGTCTGCGGCCCTGACTACGCTGCTCCTGGAACCAAAATATATTATTTGTGGACTAGAGTTTATTTCATTATCATCTTCCTAATATGTAATTAATTATTAATAATGGACAAATTTGCTCGGGCCCGCCCTTTTTAATAAGTGCAAAAATTTTTCATTCAACTCGTTTCAGGCAAAAAAAATGCAACCCTCACCTTTCAGAATTTTAGATATATCCCTCTTATAGCGGAGTTTCTGCCTGTTTTATTTATCTTGTCCGAGTTCTATCTCAGATCTCTTTAAGAAAAAAAATAAAAAATTTATTTATATAATAATTTTTATTTTTTTCATTTGAGGGATTTAATCATTTTAGCAGGCTTTAATTTAAAAGCACTACAAAATCAATTATTTTCAATGGGAAAGTTCTGAATTTTGCTCGAATTCTTTGAAACTTTCCTTTAAAAAAAATGTTATTTTATTTTATTTTTTTTTTTAACTAAGAGAAAATTAGATTTATATTCCTTTACTTCTCTCTTACCCTATGATATGAAAAATATATAGAGAGAAAGTATTGGATTGTATTATAGAGCTTAAATATCTAGTCATGGCTTGGGTCCAATGGGGGGTTTGAACCCCCAAATCCCCCCCCCCCGTGGCTACGCCTATGGCCCCGGGACCAGACAAGTCTGTCTGCGGCCCTGACTACGCTGCTCCTGGAACCAAAATATATTATTTGTGGACTAGAGTTTATTTCATTATCATCTTCCTAATATATAATTAATATATGGAAAATTTGAGAGGTAAGAAAAATAAAAACCCTTTAAAATTTTAAATGTGCGCAAATATAAAATATAAAAGCCAAATTATAAACTAATTGGACAGACGAAGTCCGTGTTTTGTATTCGCGAAATGTCGCTCGTTAAGCGAGTCATTCTTTTACAATTTTTTTTTCTCGTTAAGCGAATTACTTGTTATGAGAGGTGCTTGTTAAGCGAGGTTCTACTGTAATTCGGATTGTCTAACATAATCCATCCTCAGTGCATCAAATTATATTTTTAACAATTTTCCTACAGCCAGGAGCGCTTGGTCACCAAAACGTCATGCTCACCTGGCTTCTCATGTCATGTTTTATATTTTTTAAACACGCTCCACACATAACTGGTATATAATTTGATGTATTGAATCAGGATGGATTACGTTAGGCAATCAGAAATTTTTGCAAAATAAGTTGCTGGTGTATTTTTTCGAAAATCTTGGTTCTTTTCAATCTTCTATTTCCAGTATAAAATCAACTAGCGGTGAATTTCCAATTTTTTTTCTGTGTTGTTATCAGGAGATCATATGAGGCCCCCCCCCCTCATATGATCTCCTGAGGGGGAGGGGGGGCTCATATGATCTCCTGATAAGGGAACTAACTAAAATAAACCACGATTAATGCCAAAAAAGTATTCTATTGCTAATAATCCAAATAGGCCTACTTTTAATACGTAGATATATGTCTACATAAATGTCTCGATTCGAACTAGGCCGCATTTGCCAACATCTTATCAAAGGTCAAGGGTTCGCATCCCATCTCAGGCGACAAAATTTATTTCAATTGAATTGGATACCAATCAATTGAAATAAATAGGGACGAGGTCTACATAGCCTCTGATGCCGAAAAAGACCTTAAAACGAGTTAAAAAAATCTTTGCCTGTAGATCAAGTAATTCCTGATCGGATTCAAAATAATCTCAGTGACTGTGAGGAAGTAAAGAAAATGCCTCACAGACAAAAACGAAAGATAAATCACCATAATATAATTAAAGAAAAAAAAAAAAAAAAAAAAAAACTAAGTCAACGGCACACGGTGTTCCCAGGCGGTCACCCATCCAAGTACTATCCGTGCCCGATGTTGCTTAACTGCGGTGATCAGACGAGAACCGGTGCTTTCAACATGGTAGGGCCGTTGACATTTGCGGCTAAACTTATAAGCTATTTCAAATATATCATTTTTATTTAACTAAAAAAAAATGGACAACTCCTAAAATTATAAATGTTCATGAATTTTTAATTAATAAAACGAAACAACTATTTTTGTTACTCAACTTTCAGTGCAAATATATAACAAAGATCCGATTTGAAACTATTTAATTCTATTCAAGTCAAAAAAATCATAATAATTCAATTATGGAAAACGGAAGAAAATAAATTCGTTAATAATTTAAATTGGTTAATTATTTTTGATTAAAAATAAATTTTAATAAATAATTTAAAATATTTTATTATTTATATTCACCTCCTTGATTTATTTATAAGCTAGTGGTGTGCTCTGATGACAAGAATGAGAACTTGAAGACAAATTCGTGCTGCTCAGGTGCTGCTCTCTGACGGCCTAAAAAAGAAAAACCACTAATTAAAATTAACTATTCCAAATCAGTTTTAAAACATCTTCTAAAGTTATTCTAGACTTAATCTAAACTATTTTACTTAAATATTTGCTTCAGTATTAATATGAATATCAAATATCAGTGTTTAAATGAATATATTTACAAGTACGATATATCGGGAAAGGTACTTGCATGCAAGAGAATGGGATACGATCACTTGTTGAAAAGTTGCTATTTTGAAAACATGTCTTCATTAGAGATTTCCCATAAATTGAGGTATTTCCTAGCAATTAAGTTATAAAATTTCAAATTCTGTATATAAAAGAAACTCACCGTTTATAACAACAAACATCAAATGAGAATGACACTTAAATTACAACATGAACACTTGCTATGAGAAGCAACCACTAAAATCCAAAGAATATACAAGTCATGGGTGAGTTCAGATAGATAATAAAAATATAACTTTATAATATTTAAATAATATTTTTATTTGTAATAAATATATTCAAATATGGTCATTTAAAAGCTTATTTTCTAATATTGTATCAAAACATTAATTAAAAAATTATATTATTTCTCTGTACCTTAATCATATTCAAAAAAATTTGAATAATTTATTGTTATTTGTATATTCTCTGAGTTTCGTTTTACCGCCTTGAAAGGATTCCTTGTGTAAAATGTAATTTCTCTTTAGCGTTATTAATATTATTTGCTTTTTGAAATCTAATCGGTGAGTAAGTATCTTATTTTTATTTTCATATTAATCAATTAATTTAAAATCAATCTAAAACAAAAAGCTTTATTTGTCTCTATTCAAAATAAATTATTCTGAACCTCAACAAGATCAAATTCTAACTAATATTTTTATGATTTTTAATTTGTCGTTAACAAATCCAGTTTTTAATTCTTCCATTTCAACCTATCTTGTAAATTTAAATAAATTTTTTTCATAAACTCTGGTAATAAAGAAATTTTTATGGATCCATTGAATTTCTTTTGTGACTTTGACATGTATGAGTCAGGATATTAAAAATAACCTTTTTATTCTTTACTTTTTTCAGGGAAATTTTTCTTCTTGCTTTGTCTTTGCCATGGCTCTCTAACGATTCTAATGATATGGAAATAGAAGGACCAACCATTAAAAAGGTAACTTCATGACCCGAGGAATTTTGCCATGAGATGCATTTTAAGTAATGTAATAAAGAACAATTACTTGCATCTAAGTTTATTCATTTTAATTAATGCAGATTCATCACTTAGAACAGATCCATCTTTGGCAGTCCCTTTTGAAGATGATCTGAATCAATAGTCGAAAGTTCAATTAGTATTAATTAAAATAAATTTAGATGTATGAAACTTTAAATATCTCATCTTCATTTATGAATCGAATTCTATTCAATGCATAGACAGCAATATGATACTTTAAGATTTATTTTAAATGAGAAAGATGAATAAATAAAATCCGGAGATGAATTTTAGGCCAATTTATTTGGATTAACTCCATCTGCTATGGGTCATTCTGGAGTATTGGAGTATTCTCTTCGTTTGCCTCCATTGCCTTTCACATGTGTACTAGCTAACTTTTAATGACAAAATTGAGGGCTATTTGTTTTTCTTGACACCGCATAGTCCTGAAGAAGGAGTCGTTTTGGCTCCAAAACGTTGACCCATAGCGGAAGGAGTTAATTCAAATAAATTGGCCTGAAAATCATCTTCGGATTTTATTTATTCATCCTTCTCACTAGTGCACTTAAAACATTTTATTTGACTGAACCTGCTCTTTCCCGTGATTAAAATAAATTTGTTAAAAATTTTTACATCTAAAATATATTAAAATGACCACAAAACTAAGCTTCTTCTAAATGAATACTCTCCTTTTAAATTTAATATTATAGAACTCTTGAAATTTTGACCGCAGGCTCTCGTTTGTAAATTAAAATTGACAAATAAAACATTCTGTTTGTTTCATATTATTTATTGATTATAATCAACACTTTTTTAATGACCACAAAACCAAGCAGCCCTCTCGGCTGCTGAAGCCCTTTATGATTTATAATACACATATATTTAATTAATTAATTATACCTAAGGCTACCGTGGGATGACTAATATGCTGATTACTCGAGTTAAATGAAAATTTCATATGTATTTGCTGAGAAATCACTTCTGAAGATGGCACAACAGTGTCGAAATACGTATAATATTAAGACCTGATTTATAATCAATAAATAATTTGAAACAAAAAAGTGAGTTTTTTATTTGTATACTTATTTTAATTAAATATAAAAGGAAGGGAGCAGGAGCAGCCAAAAAATTGAAGCATCCGATTTTCGACATTACCGTCATTTGTTACAACATTCGGGAAAACTTTATTCTCTCATCATCAGTCTTGGTCACGGACTATAAGACAACTCCGGGACATATACAATTTGAAAGACTGATGATGGTAGAATAAAGTTTTCCCAAAACGACTCGGTAATTTTTGAAAATCGCTTCAATTTTTAGGTAGCTCTTGCTTCTCTTCAACAGCCAGGTACCGCTATTTCATTGGTTTAATTAAATAATTTAACTTCAGAATAAAACATCTTTTGTTTTCCTACTTTTGCTTCAGATCTGACTAGAAATACTTTAATATTCTCTCAAATAGAAATTTGTTGTTATCTATTTAGTGGACATGAGGTTTAAATAAAGGGGTGAATGAATGATTAGATTTTCGTCTCTCTAGTTAAAGTGGACATATTTTCTAGACTTCAAATTATTCAGTCAAAATTGTTTTCTTTAAATCGTTCGACATCCGCGGTCATTTACATTTCATCCTTATTTATTTGAAGTTTCTCAGGGCTTGACTGACCATCTAGACCATAAGTGGTCTTACAGAACTTTCGGGGGGAAAGTAGGCCGATACTGTATATATTTTTGACCCTTACTTAATACTATTAAAATTATAGGCTTATTATAATTTTAAATATGATCTTTAAAATGTACTTATGTATTTATTTATTATTCTCAAAATTGTCTGAAACATTTGGTATATTTAGATCAAGTTGAACGTCCCCCGGTATATATCAATCAAATATATATTTGTAGAACCCTGAATGGCCTCAGCAGCCGAGAGGGCAAATCAAGAAAAAATTCTATCGGAATCTAAATATATCTCTAAACAAGAAAATCTGGTGTGCAGTCAGTCTCATTTAAAAATATAATTTAAATTGATCTTAGACTATACTACTATTGCTGTTCTAATTTGTACTGTTCATTTTCAGAGAGCCTCGAGGGCAATTTTGTAAGCAGTGAAGAAGAACAAAACCAACAACAACAAGAACAACAAACAGGACATTTGGAGATTGAACGTAGCGAACCACTTCAACATCAGAAACATCACCCACACATCTGTAGGATGCGCAAAGAGCGAACCGCATTTACCAAAGACCAAGTGGAACGTCTCGAGAGGGAATTCGCGTTTACGAATTACCTAACTAGATTAAGACGATACAAGATCGCAGTTAGTCTCAACCTTACAGAACGACAGGTATATTATAGCCTAATAACTAAACTAAAGCCGATTTTGTTCAAAAGCTTCGTGCCATGTGCCAGGGGGATACCTAACTTAAATATAAAATTTCAACCTCCTATCTCTTTTTGTTCTTGAGATATTTTGTTCACAGACAGACCATGTTGCGAAAACCACTTTTTTGGATTCAGGGAACCTCAAAACGTGTATATCCATCAAAATCTCGACATCGAATTTTTGACATGAATCCAATACTTTCTCTCTTTATATATTAACATATATAGAAGTAAGAGAAAGTAAAAAAAATTAAAAATTGTCTTTTAATAACCCTACCTCAGATTGAATACTTTTTAGTTGAGAGAAGACAAATGGTCCTTGATGATTTCTTAAAAAAATATCGCACACTTGTGTAATTATTTCAAATTTGTCATCTAAGAAGATGATGTCGTGAATAGGTATCAGAAGTCTTTTTTCTGTGAATAAAAGACATAACATGAACTTAATTCATGTGCTATTTCGGCGTTAGTTAACACTACCAAATTTTTAAAAATGTATGAGAAGGGGGTAGGAGAGTAAATTTTATATAAGCTTAATTTGTATTTAGTAATTAATAATTCCTAAATAATTACTAAATAATAAACCACGATTAACGTCAAAATGTTTTTTTATTTTTTTAGATTTTATTTGCTTCATATCATTTTGATTGTCAATTAAATTAAAAATTTTCAAGTTTTTCCATGGGAATTTTTTTGAATTCACAATCTCTTCCTCTCTTTCTCAATCCCTCTTTTTGGGTGGGTGGCCAAGAAAGAGAGGAAACGAAGGCCTGTAAATCATTCGGCATCACACTCATATATACACAGACACACACTCTCAAAAGTTCCCTGGCAGACATACAGGCGTCACAAGAAATTCCAGGCTACTTGGCCTTCTGCCCTCTTAGGGCACGATTGCCTAATCATTTTCTGCCTATTAGTGGCAATAACATCCCTCTCCCCTCTCGGACTTAAACTCTATTTCTTTGATGTTGTGCAAATAAATAAATAAATAATTAAATGAAAGAACCAATGACTATGGTTCTAATTGCAAGGAATTAATTAAGGTTGGCAGTCCGCAAACAATATAAATGTTTACATATTTTTGTTGATCTTTCGGGAATAATTCTCTACCAGAAATGTCGAGAAAAAAATTTAATATTTGCTGGCTACCAATCTTCTTTCACTTCTTCATAAATGATAGAATAATATGAAATTAATGCGCAGATTTATTCATTGTTTATTTTAAGAGATTAGAGAATTAAAGCATTGTTTGCTTGTAAATAGATAGTTGGATTATCGCAAATGAAAAATGTTAATATCATTTTTACTGAAATATACAGGGAGTGTCAATATTAAAGCCTCACCATGCGTGGGTGTTCATGTGATAATTTAACTTTTTTTTTTAAAGAAAGTGCAATCTTGATATATATATATATATATTTTACGTATGAACCATTAAAGATTTTTTCATATTTTTTTTGATAATTCGCATGGAAGTTCTTCAATATTGACCTTCACTGTATATATGTAAATATCTACTTTTGCTGCGTTGTCAAGATACCTATATATATACGTACCCCTTTTCACAATTCATTCCTATTTTCTTGGTTTCCGAAACATGGAAGAAACATTTGTTATTTCCTGACTGCCTACCTTCTATCACCTCTTCTCTTTCTAGAATCTTTCTAGAATGTATGTAGGCCTACTCTTTGCACCGTTGTTTACATATAGCATCTTTAGAAACATCATCCCTCAAACGTTTTTCTTTCTATCTTTTTTATATATTACTGTCAAAGGGGAGGAAACAAGGGCACTAATCTTCTTAAAAATTGTTTTTTATATTATTTGTGTGATTTATAAGTTTGCCGCCCTCTTATTTTCCTCTTCCCATTCCTAATAAAATATTGAGATGAACTACTTTATTATCTTGCAAAATACAGATAGAGAATTTATAAAAATTCTATGGTTTTCATTTTTAAAAACTTTTTATTATTTTTCTTTTATTTAAATTTATAAACTATTGTATATCCATTCAGCACGCAGTTCGCTATCCTAGCTCTTCTATTAAGGTTATTTCTTTAACAAATTTTAAGTTATATTTTTTAAGGTCTTTTTTAGTCTCATTTGATTAAACAATTCAAATTTCTGTCTTTTGTTTACTGTTATGAGGCCAGTTTATTTGAATCAAATCTGCTGATTGAACATCCATCTCCTTTTCCAGTAGACTACTTTACTTTACTGATTATTTTAACATTTTAAAACAGTCTTTCAATTTTATCATTTTCATTGAAATTCATTTTTTTTATTTGACCTATATAAGCCAGGAGTTGTCATTTTTTTTTTTTATAAAAACTCATATTTTGGCAATTCTAAAAATGTCAAATATGGAATTTTTTTATTATAAAATAATACTATAAATGCTGATTGAAAGTAAATATGCTCTTGAAATTGACAAATTGTAAAACAATATAGATTAGCATGTAGGGTGTTATTTAAGGTCCGGAAGCAACGATTAGGGGACCTCTGCCATTCGACACCTTCCCCCCACCCCTATGAACCCTCTTCTCGCCTAAATGGGAGCGCAAAGGCAGGGGCGGCCGGCCTTTAGGGCCAGTCAACAAGATAAATGGACAACAAGGTTAGACTGTACGACGCCTTCCATTGATTTATCTCTTACTTGATGAGGGTGGTGAACCCAACTTAATATTATGTTCATTTCTATAACCATCTCTCTAGAGAGTTATGAATAATATTATTAACAAATGGTATCTAAAAAAATCAGCATATATCAAAGAGAGAATAAAAACCTTTACTTACATTTTTTTTAAATAGGGTAATAAAAATCTATTAACAAATTTTTCCAAAGTTACTTCAGGACTTAATAAACACTTAACGCATTGATAATTTTCAATTCCTGAAAAGAGTCAAGATTTGTGTACGAAAAGTCGAATTGGAGAAAATAATTCTTTCACTTCATCTGCTTCATTTATTCATAATATCATTTTAATCATAGAAAGTTTTAATTTTAATCCTGAACTAAAATTTAATATATAATTAATACCACCATTACTCTTCAGTCTTTGAATGTATCTCTGCCTCTCAGCCTCTACTATACCAAAAATTTGGCTCCCACTCCCTTAACAAAATTCTGGGCCCTCAGGCTTGGCGTAGGAGTTAGCGTGTTAGTCTCGTATACCAAGAGTCGCAGGTTCGGACCCCTGGCAGTCCGATGATTTTATTTAAGCCATTTGGATACCAAATGGCTTAAATAAGAATGCCTGAACCCCCAAATATATATTTTAAATAAAATACATTTATCGTTAAAAATCTTATATGTCCTGAGTTGCCAAAAAGTCTATGAATGTGTGTCTCACATGGCCTCACACTCACACACATTCACACAGTCTTTTCGGCATGAGTTGCCGAAAAGACTGTGTGAATGTGTGTGTGAGTGTGAGTGTGAATGAGAAAAAAAGTGAGAGTGTTAAAAAAAATCTGGGAGCGCCACTGCACGAAGGTCAACTCACTAATGAATTTTTCGATTAATTGTATGCACTAATCATCGAGCTACTCACTTGAGTGGTTAAGTCTTAGCAGAATATATGAGTTCCTTGGAGAGATAGCATTGAACAGACAAAATTCATTAGTTATTTTGGTTGTCTAAGGTTCAGTAGGAAAAAATCGATTTTCTAATGTTTTTACTTTATTTATATTTGCTATTTAAATAAGAGAAAGGAAGAATAAACTTCTTTCCTCGCCTTATTTCCGTAGTGCACTATCAGTGGATCTTCCTCTCCACTCCACTTTATCACAAGAAAGAAAGTATAATATAACAAACAATTCAAATCTACTCCCATAATAAAAAAAAATATTTAAAATAATTTCTGATAAGAACCATTGATAGCTTGATAAAAAGAAACTGACTCTAAACATCATACCTCATCTGTCCTGTCCCCTTCTCCCACAAACAAAACTCTTGACTACTCTACTGATAACAACTTTTGGCCGGAACTATTTATTTTCTCAGACTCACTCAATTTTTTTTAGAACTCAAACTTAAAAGATATTTTTCAAACCAAAATATATTCTATTCCAAACATTTGATTTTTTTTTTAACTTAGAAAAATAATTTCAGTTCCTTCTAGACATAAAAAACAATCTGGTGTGACTGGCGCACAGCACACAACTTTCTCTTACCCTTCGGTAAGAGAAAGATGTGCACCGTACTGGTCACACCAGATTTTTTGTGTAGAGATAAATTTATAATAGTTATAGGGATTTAAAAATGGCTCTACGGATCGAAGATCAGGAAAATGAAATTGAAAAATCTGTACTACTACTTTAGTAGCGTACTTCAAAACACTATTAGGATAAAATGAGAATATACATTTTAAAATTTTACTGATATACTTTTTAAAGAGCATCTAAAAAATAATTGATTTTTGAATATTAAAAAATTTTGGTGGAGGAATTTTTCAGAAAATCGAAAAAAACTAAAAAAGTACCTCAATAAAGTACTAGTACTTTTTGACCGATTTTGTTCAAAAGCTTATTTTGAGTGTCCTGGAGGGTACCTAACTTAAATATAAAATTTCAAACTGGCAACTCAATTCCTTCATGCTAAAGAGAGTTACACACAGACAGACCCACTTTTTTTGGACTCAAGGGGACCTCAAAACATATATATCCATAAAAATCTTGACATCTAATTTTTGACATGATCGCAATACTTTCTCTCTCTATATATTTCATATATAGGGTAAGAGAAAGTAAAAATTTAAATGATGCTACAGAAGTGAATTTTGAATTCTATTTCTTTGAGATATTAAATAATTTAAAAATAGATCATGAAATTATCATTTTCATTCAGCCTAATAAACAGAAAGTGAGCTATTTTATTTATAAAGATATAAAGATTTTCCCCTCTCTTGCCTTCCTCTATATCTCTCCCCTACTGGAGTGGGAGGAAATTTCTAGCGCTCTAACAATGGGATCCTTTTATTTTTAGGCCATTTCCCCTTCCAAGCGTTGTTGCCCTCCCCTCTGGCGGTCTCACCTGTGGCGCCGTCTCTCACCGCCCCTCCGCTTGCAGGACGCTCACAAGCCATTAACCTCTCCTCCCCCCGTTCGTCGAAATAAGCAGGTAAATTTTATATTTTTTTTTTTATTTCTTTAATAAAATGCTATCTTTTAATTAGTTTTATGTATTTTCATATAAAATTAATTAATATTTCAAGTAAATATTCAAATTAGTATTAAAAGAGAGAAAAGTTTATAAATCTTTCTAACATGATTTATTTGCCAAAACTCAAATTATGATTTTTTCAACTAGATTTGTTTGAAAAAGATGGAATTTTTTTTCAATCAACGCTCAAAGACTGTAAGCCAGTCAATAAATCGTTTAAGATAGCAAATTTGCGAGTTGAGTTTGTGTTTGATTGAACAAATTGTTAATATAATACGTAGTTGAGTTTGATTATTAGCCTAAGCCCTACTTTAACAATAAAAGAGAGTAATTCTTTTTTGTTCTAACAATGAATTTTTTATATTATTAAAACAGAAAACATTCTTATCGATTTTTCACTGGCAACTAAATGACTCCATTTACCTCACCATAATCTGTTAAGAGGACGTTCTGAATCCAGCGTCATCTTGGCAACTTCTCTTCCATAAGATTCAAGTAATATTTTTTATTATTATCCATAATATTTATAAATATCTTATCATTTAATCCAATAACCTCTAGCTGACCCGGAAGACTTGGGTTGCCTACCCAAGTTCTCTATCAATAAAACTCTAGAAAATATGAATAATAAATAGGTCTATATCATTTCTATTTTATTATAATTTTTCTCAAGATTAATATAATAACTAGCTGCACAACCAGATTTGGGGGCCATGGTGCGTTTTTTTTAAATTCTTTCAGGCCATTTCGCCCCCTTTCTTTTACATGGCGAAAAGACAACTCTATTTTGCACCCTGATGACGTCATGTATGAACAAATCTATTAGAATCAGTAATTTTCATCTCTATTGGAATTAAATTTTTTAGGATTGATCCATTCAGATAGAAATGGAATTGGTAAGAATAAGTGCTACCAATATATAATAATAATATATAATATATTAAAATTCAAAAATAAATTATGTACAGTAGGCTACTGTCGGGAACTAAATATATGTCGACACAAAAACATGACAAGCACAGAACACAACTTTCGATTACCTAGGGTAAGAGAAAGTTGTGTGCTGTGCGACCAGAGTCACCATATTTTTTAATTAATTTTCTTGCTTTTTTTTTTTAGTTCTGAGTCTACTTTCCTGAGAATAATTTTGAGTTGGTTTCTCTTCTGACAAAACTGGCCGGACTTTCTGCACTAAACAACTAACAACTGAGCTTCTCTTCTGGAGTAACGACAGAGCTTTTCTTCTGGATTAACAACTGAGCTTTTCTCCGAGTGTTTCTACTAAGCTTTTCTTCTCAAGGAACTTGAAGTAAGCCCAGCGTTTATTTTAAAGGAGACTCAGATTTCATCCAATCAACTTAAGTTGACTGATGATAATTTTTTCTCCAACTCATGTTGATCTGAAATGTCAAGACAAAAAAAAATTTAAATTCTTTTTACAACAATAATAATTTACAATCAAAGATAAACTTAAAAATTTTAAAATAACATATTTTTAGTTTTTGATTAATGAGAATTTGCACTTATACACACACACATACACAGAATTATGTAAGTCATGTGGTTCCCAACTTATTTTCATTCACGAACCAACAATTATTGATTTTTTTATTTAGGCCTATAAAACGGTTAAACAAAAATACGAATGTCATTTTGAAAGACATACTTTTATTAGTCTAATATTATAATTCTATTACATTAATAATAAAAATAATTAAGAAATTTTCATTTTTCTTCTGAACGGGGATATCTTTAATTTTTTCATATTTGCACTTGTCCATCGTGATGTTGTTATTTATATTTAAATTACAAAAAAAAAAATGAAATAATAAAAATAAATTTAATTTTTATATAAAAAAGAACATCTCGTGGTGCAATTGCAATGCGCGGTGGTTGAGAACCCTGATTTGCAACTTGGTTATTTTCATTTTTTTACAATATTCTTTTATTAAAGTTCATTTATTTTTAATTAAAATTTCATCATTTACCTAAAACTACTAATTTCTCTAAATAAATTATGTAGATTTCTATTCTTTTCCGAATCAATCTTATACCGTGCGATTTTTTTTATATATAAATAAAATAAAAATTGTAATAAATAAAGAAAAAAAATCAATTTATATATAAAAAAACAAAATTATAGATATTTGAAAATTTTATAAAAATTGATTATAAAATTCAATTTTCAGTCCAAATGAAGTTTAAAGATGAAAATAACTCTCTCAATCCTCTACCTCCCTACCCTTCCTCTCAAACACTCACACACACATAGGTATTTTAGGCCCCAAACTCTCTTCCTCTTTAGGTTAGGTTTCCTTGCTGCCTGCCTTTCTGCGAGATCACCAAGTCGTCAAGTTATAAGGTGTGTTCTGCCATTCTGGCAAACATTTAGCTAATAGGTAATGAAGAAAGGGTGGGTTTTTAGCTTCAGGGCTTCTCTTTCAGTGTATTCTTCGAGCGATTCGATGGAATTGGAGGATGGAAATGAAACAAGGTATTTACATGTCCTCTCTATAGGAGTAGGAATGGACATAAGGTCCATTTAGATTTTTTAATTCTTTATTTACAAATTAAAAATTATATTTTGAATCAAATATTCAAATTAAAGAAATTTCATCAAAAAAGTTAAACAAATTAATTAATTGAAGCAGCCATTTTAAAACTTCACTTACACATAATAAAGCTTTTAATATCAATATAAACACACAAACCAAAACTAAACAATTTTAATACAAAATGTATTAATCGGCTGCAAATATTTTTACCAATCTGAGTCTCCTCTTTATTTTTAATAAGCAGATCATGTCATCGATGATGAAGGGAACAGTTTCAATAAATTTAAATGTTTAATTTTCAAAATTTCTTTTTAGATTTGTTAAAATTTGTTTTTGTCAATTTTTAATTTTGAAGGTTTTTTTTTTCAACTACTAAATCCCCTCAGATCCGCTTATTTTTATTATTTTTATTATTGCTTGCGAAAAACGAGTAAAACCAAGTAGTCTAAAAAAAAATGGCAGTTTCAAATGCTTAAAAGATTTCAAATTTAGAGATTCAGTACAAAAAATAATTTAATTTATTTTATTTAAATTTAATAAAATTTGTTTGAAAAATTTCTTCGAAAGTAGCTATCTTGTAAATGTAAAATGTTCAATTTTATAATTAATTAAGAATTTGATTTATATATAATAACTCCATTGTCTCTTTACTCTTCTTCCGCAAGTAATAGTTATATAAGTAAAAATTGTAAAAAGCAAAATAAAAATTAAATTTATAGTTATCATATTTTTTACATTCTAAATGGTTTATTTCAATTATATATAGTCAGTCCTTGACTTAAGTGACTGCTAATTAAAATTTTAAATTTTTCTTAGTATAAAATTTATTTAATAATTGTTTCATAATAACGAAACCTAATTTTATTTTTTCTCTATTTATTGAAACTTTAAAATGTCAATGAATCTACTGTATTTTTTTATTCTGCTTTATTTATTTCAATTGTTGTTAGAATTAAGGGACATTATTTTTTTGTAAATATTTTTTGTAAACCTGAGCTCTCTCGGAATTCCGTTCGCTAGAAAATCAGCATGCAATCAAAAATCACTGTTTACCCCCGATAGGCGTAAGGCAGTCTAGAGTTTGGAAGGAAGAGACGAGTTCTTGTTTTTTATTTTTTTTTTTATTTTTGATATCACTCAAAAACAGAAATTTGTCATGTTTCATTGGATTCTTGATTCTGATCACATTGATTTCGAACAGCAAGTGAATATAAAGATTCTCTTGTGGAGAGTAATAACAACCTTTCGATAAATGATTACTAGATTTAGGCAGGTATTTCACCATCAGTACTCAGTTCAGTTCGGATCCTTGTGTTAAGATGATAAGTGCAATGAAAATACAACAAGTTTCTTCTATTCGGACAAAATTAATTAGGCCTTAGGCCTATGAATGTTCTCTTCGGCCAAAATTAAATGCATGCCTTTCGATTTTTATTATATTAGGGAATGATAGAGGTGAGGGGGATCACTCTCCCCGGGCGCAATAATATTTAATTATAGGTCCTTTTAGCTTAGCTTCACTTAAACAACAATGATATTTGAATTTGGGAGAGTGGTCACACTTAATGAATATGCAATTTTTGCACTTCTAAAGCTTTTCTTAAGATCTTTATGATCTTTCTTTTCTGATTTTTATGCATTTTATGCGAAGAATAAAAAGAAAGAATTGTGAGTGAAGTACGAACATTCATTCTTCGAAGACTATGAAGACCAAGAATACATATCAACAAAGGCATACTCTATGAAGATCAACAAAGGCAATACTTTATGAAGAAGACGCCTTCACGCCTCAACCTTTTCAAAAGAAGCTTAAATGTGTGTTGTGTTTTTAAAATAATATTTTTTATGTAAAAACTATGTATAAACTATTAAAAAAAATAAATGTTTCCCATTTTATTTTTCAGCCGAGGATGTCAACTTGTATTCATAATTAATTCATCAAAAGAGAATTAATTTTGAATATGAGTTTTTTATTTAACATTTTGAGATTTTTTTGTTTAGATAGTATGCGAGCGATAGCAGAAACCAACACCTGAATGGATTTCTTCAAATGAATTTTGCCAACTTATTATGGTGCATCTTTATGAAAAAGTAATTATCTTTTTCTTATTTTTAATAGCATAGTCCTTGATATTGAATTAATTAATGTTTGAAATTTTTTTACTATATCATGGGCGAATATAAAAATTTTTTTGGGATGGGGTGGGAGCACGAACTCAAAAATTTTCCTGCAGAAACTTTTTTTTTGACGAAACAAAATTTTTCCGCAGGCGACAAAATTTTTTCCCCTGCCATGAAAATCATTTTACCTTTATTTTTTCCCACTGTTATGGAATTCATTTTACCTTTTTTTAGGAAGACGAATTTTTTCCGCCCGCCTTGGGAGAATTGGAATTTTTGTTGTGTAATCCCGAGAAGGTCCTCTTTATGCATATAAAATTCATTTCAAAATTCCAACCGGTAGTTGCCTAGAGCTTGACAGACAGTCAGACGGACATTAGCGAATTATATATATAGATATTTAAAGATTAATCCATTTCATTAGACCATATAAAGATTCATTACCGTTTCTTGATTTACTACTTTTGAGAACATTTCATGCACGAAAGCACCCCCGGGGGGGGGGGCCCACCTCCAACGATTTCTTAGAGCCATCTCTCGAGAGTTAGTTTTTTTTTTTTTTTTTTTTTTAACATTCACACTTTTTCTCTTTCACACTCCACACACATTTACACTGTCTTTTCGGCAGCTCAGGCCATATAAGACATTTACGATAACCGTTATTTATGAATTTATATATATTAGGGTCCAGGCATTTTTATTTAAGCCATCTGGTATCCAGATGGCTTAACTAAAATCATCGGACTGCCTGGGGTCCGAACCCGCGACGTTTGGTATATGAGGTTAGCACGCTAACCTCTACACCACGCCCCGTGGGCTCGAGAGTTCGTTAAACTAAAGGGAGCAAGGAAAATGAATAATATAATATAATACTAGTATATTCAATTGAAATAAACAGGGGTCTAAATGGCCTCCAATGCCGAAAAAGACCTTAAATAAATTTAAAAAAAAAAATCTGAATTACATCAGCAAAGTGTACTTCAAACAATTTTCACAAAATATTTCTGATATACTTTTTAAAAGGGCATCAATAATAATTGATTCATATGATTTTTAATCTAAAAAGAAAAAGATTTAAATTCTGTTAAAGTGGTCTTCAGAAGATTTCAACGGCAAAATGAGAATATACATTTTAAAGAGTATCTAAAAAATAGTTTATTTATGAATTTTTAAAAAAATCGTTGAGGCAAATTTTGAGAAAATTGAAAAAAAAAACAAACAAAAAAGTACATCAGTAAAGTACTAGTACTTTTTGGCCAATTTTGTTCAAAAGCTTATTTACACGAATTTGGGGGATGCCTAACTTAAATATAAAATTTCAACCTCCTAGCTCATTTCCTTCATGCATTGGCGTCATTTGGGGGGGGGGGGGCAGGGGGGTCATTTAATTAAATATCTTTCGGCTCAATTTGAGTACATATTTGTAAGTAAATTTTAAGAAAAAAAATGTTTGCCCCCCCCCCAAGAAAAAAATTTGCCCCTCCCAAGAAAAAACTGAAATGACGCCACTGCCTTCATGGTCAAAAATGTCCACACACACACACAGACCATTTTGCGGGATCCACTTTTTTGGACTCAGGGGGAATCTCAACATGTATATCCATCAAAATCTCGACATCGAATTTTTGACATGATCGCAATACTTTCTCTATATATTTCATATATAGGATAAGAGAAAGTAAAAACTTTAATATTACTTGACTAACATGTAAAGACAACTTAAAATAGATATTAAATAAAAAATTGAATATTTTTAAGTGTCTCATTATCGTAAATTTGAAATCAATCTTTTTTGTGCATACATATAAAGTATTTGTTCAAAGTAAAAAAAAATTTGTCATTTCAGGCTTTGAAGTTGTATTTTTAAAATAAAAAAAAAAAAGAGAAAGAGAGAGTGTTGTTGGGGTGAATTTGAAAGAGAGATTGAACACTAATTGGTGGCCAACGAGGAAATTAGTGTCAACGCTTCACCAAAAACCGAAGACATCCGTTGACAAGAGAAGGGTGTGAGAGGGGATGGATGGCATTTCAACCATCGTTTAAATCTCTTTTATCTTTCTCTTTTTTATATGCTTTAGCAAAAAGGAGACAAATTTTTGAATTTAATTATAAAAAAAAAAAAAAAATTGCTTACTTTCTAAATTAGAATGAATTTCTTTTTTCATTCTCTAAGGCCATAGCGGGAAATATTTTTATTTCGGTTCTTCTTCTTCTGTCCTCGCCTGATTATTCCCGCGGTGCGGAGTCTGCGGACATTATTCTCCCTCTCCACTCCCCCCTATCCAATGCTGTTGTCTCCGACAGGCCAAACTCGGTCATGTCTCTCTTGACCCGATGAAGCCAAGTCATCCTAGGTTCTCCTCTTCGTTATCGTCCGGAGAGCCCCATATCGTACGCCGTCTTCGACACGCCACTACACTCTTGACGTACGACATGTCCAAACCAGCAAATTCGCGCATTTTGTCTGCGAAATATTTTTATTTCGGTTAATGGACCTAATTTGTTTAATATATAATCAACTTGATGTCAAATAACTTGGGGAAGCACCACAATAAAATTTTTTAAAAATTTTGAAGGAATTCCGCAACGTTTTACTTTCTCGTATACGAAGTAAAAAAAAGGATTATAAACAGAGCCGTATCCAAGGAGGAGATTGAAATCCAAACCCCCGTAATACCGAAAAATTATAAATAAAGGAAAATAAATTGACAGAGTAACATCGTGTTAAAATTTTAAATACTGTTCGAAATTATAAAAAATATTTTTGACATGAATCCAATACTTTCTCTCTATATATTTGCATATCGCCAGTGGCTAGTTACGCCGCTGCATATCGCTCATTTGCTGCAAGAGTGTCATAATTCAAAATTTATATTTTTTCAGGAGTTGATAAAAACAAAATACAATTGTAACACATTTTTATAGAAATTCGAATTAAAAACGATAGATATACAAATTAATTCTTTATTATCAAAAATATCGCTAGTACACCTTCCTCAAAGCTTCTTTTTAACTGAAATTTTACTGTATTTGAAGTGAACAAAGAAGTTTTAAAAAAATTTGCGATTCAAAAAAATGAGATATTTTGCTGCGAATATGAAAAGCTTAGATATGTCCCCCCGTCAGGGAATAGAGCTTATTTTACCTGTCCTTACTGTGCCAGTAACTCAATAAGGGTGATTTTTGAATTATGACGTTATTGCAACAAACGAGCGATATATAGAGGTAAGAGAAAGCAAAAATTTAAAAAAATGGGATCCTATTCTTAGTAACGGTGATAAATGCCATTATATCATACACCTTTTTGTCTTATGCTAAAATGAGAGAATACAATTTATTACAAAAATAATCTTGTCCGGATTTCTGAGTCAATTAATTACCCTTTTGTGCACAGTTTGACAATTAAAATTAGTAAAAGTAAAAAAATTTAAAAAAAAGGATATAAAATATTTATAACTATAAAATTTAAAATAACACGAATTCTCACAAAACGCCATGTTTTAGGAATGAAAATTAAGTGTTATAGTGGGGGGGGGGGGGGGGGGGGGGGAGTGGGGGTGGGGAGGAGGGTTACCTGCAGTCCTATATTAAAAATTAAAAAAAAAAGGGATCTTTTAATGTTCTGTGATCCGATTCACATTAAAACTTTTTTCATAATTTCCTTTTTGTTTGTTTATTTTTGCTGGAAACTTGATTGGTGGAGACAAGCGACACCCAGAGTCACGATTGGCTACACACTTACACACACATATACACATGACGAAGAAAGAGAGTGAGTGAGAGTGAGAGAGAGAGAGAGAGACAGTTGTGTGGGATACGTAGAGACAAGGCGGCTAAGTAAAAGACCTTTGACCATAGAGCATGGACCAGGCTTGGTATGCCTCCTCCTGGGCTGGAGCACAGCCTCCGGGCTGTTTCTTTTATGGGCACCCAGTACAATTACACCCGATACAATTGCAACATCCACCCAAGAACCCCGACGACGAACGAGACTTTTTCCAGGAGATTTTACAAACCGATGGGGATGATGGATTGACAAAAACCAACATCAACTCTACAGATCACGGTCAGCTATTTTTTTTCTGATTTGTCATATGTCATTAATTAGTTGAAATTCGTACTAAAATTCTACTTCGAGATTTTGATGATTTAGACTTACCTGAGTAAAAAAAAAAAAACATTTTTGGAATTATGTCTATGTGTCTGTGTATGTGTGAACAAAAAAAATTCACCAAAAACGACTGGAACAAAAAAAACAATTTTTTTCCATAATTACTTAAAATCGCAAGCATCCAGATCGATTAAATGTGGTATAGATTTCTTATTCAAAAATTATAGATATGTATCAACTATTGGATTAAATACAACTAAAAGTAGAACTTTAGTTAATAAGTTTTTTCAAAAATTTTCAAATTTATAATTTTTTATAAATTACACTATTATTATTTTTTATAAATTACAATTTTACTTTCTCTTACCTTTATATATGTTAATATATAGAGAGAAAAAGTATTGGATTCATGTTAAAAATTCGATGTCGAGATTTTGAAGGATATACACGTTTTGAGGTCCCCTGAATACAAAAAAGTGCCACAAGATCCGTCTGTGTGTCTGCATGTGAACAAAATATCTCAAGAACGAAAAGAACTAGGAAGATGAAATTTTATATTTAAGTTAGGCCGATACAAGGGAGGTAAAGGGGGTAACTACCCCCCTCCCTCCCGAGATTTGAGAAAAATATTTTTTTTTTGGAAAAAAAAAATTATTTTTAATGCAAAAACTAAAAAATTAAAATTTAAATATTTGATTTGTATATATATTCTGGCAGTGGCGGTCCCAGGATTTTGTCAAGGGGGGGGGCCCAAATTTTTTTTTTTTTTATTCATTTAAGCTCTTTTTTTTGGCAGCAAAGGTCATTGAGACCTATTTTATATATTTATTTCACCTGGTTTGGTAGCCAATGGCCCAAAATTTATGATGTAGGGAAGGTAAAGAATAGGGTGGCGCAAAAATCCGACTAATTTTTTTTTCGACCTCGTGTTAGTCTAAATCCGAAGAGAGGTCGATTTGCACGTATTTTACATGAAATCTAATATGTTAAATAATATATCGTGAATAGAATATTTAAAAACTAATTTTTTTTTTTCAAAATTACACAATAAAGATAATTTTATCACTAATCCAATGATGTACGGTTGCCTGCGGAAAACCTGTGCTGAATCCCGGTAGCTGAGGTTACTTTACAGATGCACTTTTTCGTTTTTTTTTAGATTTTCTCAAAATTCCTTCTTACGATTTTGATTAAAATTCAAAAAATCTGGTGTGACTGGCGCACAGCACACAACTTTCTCTTACCCTTCGGTAAGAGAAAGTTGTGCACCGTGCTGGTCACACCAGATTTTTTGTGTCGAGATATATTTAGTTTCCGATAGCACCTTAGTTTCAAACTTGCATTTTAAATGTTGACTGCTTCAAATAAACTATGGTTATTTTTCAAAATTTTAATCTCATATTTGGACATTTTATACACAATATAGATTCGTAAATAAATACAAAATTTCATAAGAATTGGGAAAAAAAATTTTAAATGCCTAAAAAGTTCCAAAGGGGACCCCCTTTTGAATCGAAATTAACATACAAATCCCTATAGGAAATTAACATTGTTTCTATGCGAAGATAAGGTGGAAAGGGAATTTAAAAAGAGTAGAGAGAGACGATAATGTTTGCAAGTGGGAGAGATATATATATATGTTTTCTTGGAAACAATTAAAACAGAAATAAAAAAAAAATAAATGGGAATTTAAATAATAATTGATTTTTAATCTAATAAAAAGAAAAAGATTTAAATTCCGTTACCATGGCAACCAGTTCTATCTTTCCTATGAAGAACAAGAGTAAAGTGGTCTTCAGAAGATTTCAACGGCAAAATGAGAATATACATTTTAAAGAGCATCTAAAAAATAGTTCATTTATGAATTTAAAAAAAAATCCTTGGAGGGAATTTTGAGAAAATCGAAAAAAACTGAAAAAGTACATCAGTAAAGTACTAGTACTTTTTGGCCGATTTTGTTCAAAAGCTTATTTTGAGATTCTTCAAAGGTACCTAAGTTAAATATAAAATTTCAATCCGGTAGCTCAATTCCTTCATGCTAAAAAAATGGTTCCACACACACAGACACACAGACACAACACACAGACCAATTTGCGGGACCCACTTTTTTGGACTCAGGGGACCTCAAAACATGTATATCCATCAAAATCTCGACATCGAATTTTTGACATGATCGCAATACTTTCTCTCTCTATATATTTCATATATAGGGTAAGAGAAAGTAAAAACAATTATTTTTTAGACTCTCTTTAAAATGTATATTCTCATTTTCGGGTTGAAATCTTTTAATTTTACTCTTGTACTTCATAGGAAAGAGAAGAAATGGTTGGCATGGTAACAAAATATAAATATTTTCCTATACTTATAAATTTTACATCTTGAATTCGAATGTACCGTACTGTCAGAAATTAAAAAATCTGGTGTGACTGGCGCACAGCACACAACTTTCTCTTACCCTTCGGTAAGAGAAAGTTGTGCACCGTGCTGGTCACACCAGATTTTTTTGTCGAGATATATTTAGTTTCCCATAGCACCTTAGTTTCAAACTTGCATTTTAAATGTTGACTGCTTGAAATAAACTATGGTTATTTTTCAAAATTTTAATCTCATATTTGGACATTTTATACACAATATAGAATCGTAAATAAATACAAAATTTCATAAGAATTGGAAAAAAATTTTTAAATGCCTAAAAAGTTCCAAAGGGGACCCCCTTTTGAATCGAAATTAACATACAAATCCCTATAGGAAATTAACATTAGGTCTATGAGAGAAGGCGGAGAGACAGGCGATAATGTTTGCAAGTGAGAGAGAGAGAGAGTGATATATGTTTTCCCGGAAACAATTAAAGACACAAATAAAATAAAAAAAAATGGGAATTTAAATAATAATTGATTTTTAATCTAATAAAAAGAAAAAGATTTAAATTCCGTTACCATGGCAACCAGTTCTATCTTTCCTATGAAGAACAAGAGTAAAGTGGTCTTCAGAAGATTTCAACGGCAAAATGAGAATATACATTTTAAAGAGCATCTAAAAAATAGTTCATTTATGAATTTAAAAAAAAATCCTTGGAGGGAATTTTGAGAAAATCGAAAAAAACTGAAAAAGTACATCAGTAAAGTACTAGTACTTTTTGGCCGATTTTGTTCAAAAGCTTATTTTGAGATTCTTGGAAGGTACCTAGCTTAAATATAAAATTTCAACCTCCTAGCTCAATTCCTTCATGCTAAAAAAATCGTTACACACACACAGACACACAGACGCACACACACACACACACAGACCAATTTGCGGGACCCACTTTTTTGGACTCAGGGGACCTCAAAACATGTATATCCATCAAAATCTCGACATCGAATTTTTGACATGATCGCAATACTTTCTCTCCTATATATTTCATATATAGGGTACGAGAAAGTAAAATATGTCGACACAAACAAATCTGGTGTGAGAAGCACAGGACATAATTTTCAATTCTTCTTAGGTAATCGAAACTTGTGTACCATGGCAACCATTTCTCCTACCTTTCCTATGAAGTACAAGAGTAAATTAAAGTGTTCTTCAAAAGTTTTCACCCCGATAATGAGAATATACATTTATTTTAAAGAGAGTCTAAAAAATAATTGTTTTTTGAATTTTAATCAAAATCGTAAGAGGGAATTTTGAGAAAATCTAAAAAAAAACCGAAAAAGTGCATCTGTAAAGTATCCGCAGCAACCGGGATTCAGCACAGGTTTTCCGCAGGCAACCGTACATCATTGGATTTGTGATAAAATTATCTTTATTGTGTAATTTTGAAAAAAAAAAAATTAGTTTTTAAATTTGTAATTAGTTATAGTTTGCACAGGAATTTTTCAGGCAACCTATTCAAGGTATATTATTTAACATATAAAATTTCATGTAAAATACGTTTCATCCAATAAACAGCTGGGTGCAAATCGACCTCTCTTCGGATCCCCTACTATATGACAATATTTTAGTTTCTCATGTTTTAAGAGACCTCTCCAAAGATGAGCTCAAATAAAATTTTTAAGGGTTGAAAATTTGAGAAACGTATTTTTTCTCGTCTAAAATTTTACCATAACGAGAAAAAAAAATCGATTTTTGACGAATTTAAAATTTTTAAAAATTTTGAGGGGGTATGGAAAAATTTTTGAAAATGATGCATTGAAATTTGCGTTTTTAGATACCCTGAGACGTGAAAAATTTATAATTTTTTGTTTAGTTTTAAAAACTTTTGAATTTTTGTCTGTCCAAAGGGGGGGGGGGCCCGGGCCCCTCTGGGCCCCCCTGGAACCGCTAGTGTATTCTGGTAAACAAGTATAGAATGCGCCTTTGAATTACCGAAATTAAGAAAAAATAGTGTCACACCAGATTACCCCCCCCCCCCCCCGAGAAACTCCTCTAATCCGCCCTTGAATACTAAACAAAATTGTCACCTTTTTTTAAAACACATCTAAAAGAATACGAATTTCTCACGATCATAAATGCAAACAAAACTTTAATTCCCATATTTTTTTTAAATTAATTTAAATAAAAATTCATTTATTTTTCAAAAGCATCGCCATTTCTAAAATTCTATATTTCTGCTATCCCTGTGTGAAATCAGAAGACAATTTTTTTTTTGAAAAACTTATTTTTGGGGAAGATCAATCCCCTCCCCCATCCTGTGATTCCGATCCATTTACTATCACAAAGTAGTAAAAGCTTCTAAAAAGTTTTCTTGTTTTATTTATAATGTAATGACGAATGTAAATTTGAAATGACATTTGAGTGGGACAATCAATTTTTTAGTTAACAGATTATAATGAGTTTAGTTTGACTATTACTGAAATTTTATAAAATAATTATTTCACTTACGCTGCTGAACGCACACCGAACTAGCAAAAGAAAAAGAGATTTTGATGGATATACATGTTTTGAGGTCCCTGAGACTAAAAAAGTGATTTTTGCAACATGATCTGTCTGTGTGTTCAATTTAAAGCATTAAGGTATTGAGCTACGAGACTGAAATATTATATTTAAATAAGGCACCCCCGCTGAGGCGTGAAAATTAGGGTCCAACCGTAACAAGATTTACAACCGAATTTCGGCTTCAATTTTAGATCCGGCCGAAACCGTAACCCTAACTTGTTTTAAACTTTTTCTTAAAATTTCCTATACAAAATTCATATAACTTAATTTTTATTTTTAAGTACCAATCTCATTCCACGTTTTTTTTTTTTTTGTTTACGACTCTCATCCCATCTTTTCAAGCTCAGGTTTCGGCCAGGCCGAAACTGAAATTTCGGTTGGTTCCTAGTGAAAATAAACTTTTGAATAAAAAATTACAGAGAAAACACAGGTATCAACAAAAATATAAAATATTAAAAAATTTTATTTTAATTCAAACATCTATGAAAGAACTTGATTGATTATTTAATTGTTTTTTTTTTTTTTTTTTAAACATTCACACTTTTTTCTCATTCACACTCACACTCACACACACATTCACACTGTCTTTTCGGCAACTCAGGCCATTTAAGACTTTAGACGATAACCGTTGTAATATAATATTATCTATTATGGGTTCAGGCATTTCTATTTAAGCCATCTGGTATCCAGATGGCTTAAATAAAATCATCGGACTGCCTGGGTCCGAACCCGCGACGTTTGGTATAGGAGGTAGGCACGCTACCTACTACGCCACACCCGGGGGCGATTATTTAATTAATTAATACTTTTTTTTTGTTTTATTTTTATTTAAGATCTAGCCTCAATGGCCATTTAGAGTCCCATCCCTATTTATTTAAATTGATTGATAGCCATTTCAATTTAAATAAATTTTTGTCGCATGGGTCGCGAACCCGCGACCCTTGGTACAAATGGCATACAAACAACCACTAATACCTCTTCTAAATTATAAATTTTATCTCATTAAATTCCTTACTAGATTATTTTATCTTCATATCTCTTAAATAAAATTTTCTAAATTTTTATCTACACATATAATTTAATTTTTATATTTTTACTAAAAAAAAATTATTAATTTATGAATTAATTTATATTACACCTACAGAGCGTAAAATAAATAGCGCGAATTATCATTAACCATTTTTTTGTGGATAAGAGAGGGGAAAGATGAGAGTATTATTTATCATCTAGAAAACCAATAAAATTTATCTCCTTTTAACACCTGCAGATTAAAATTATATATATATATATATATATATATATATATATATATATATATAGGCCTATATACACATCTAACAAATCATAATTCTATTTTATTATTTCAGTAGGAAATATTTTATTAAATAAATAAAAAAAAAAATGAATTTTCATTTTATTTTTTTAATATATTCAAATGTTTTTATTATTATAATAATTCAAATGTTATGAATACCACCATGGTATATATTCCAATAGAATTATATATTTTCAGATTCGAAGTTAACATAATTCAATATAAAATATCCCTAAAAACAAGCGTCCCCGACCATCTTCAAATGGAAAACTTTAGGGCAAGTTTCTTCATCCATAGTCAAAAAGCTGGCCCTCCAATGAATAAACCCCACTCAGTACTAAACGTTATTATAAAATATCTAAATACATCTACCATTTCACATGATTTATTTATTTTTTTTTTTATTCTACTTCTTTTAATAATAAAATGAGATGTGTGGTATGATTTTATAATAAAATTTAATCGGAGTGGGTTTCTTCATAATTGTGTTTGTTTGAACCTAGTCACCGAGTACTTGTGCCTCTAAGGGATCGTTAATAAATTTATTTATTTTATTTTTAACAACTCGTTTGACCAGGGAAGAAATCAGCTCCATAGTCGTGTAAAACACCAGTTAATTAATCTCTTGAGATAAAAATAGATGAGTTTTAGACAAATTTGAGCCCCCTGGACTCGAACCAAAGCTTTCAGCTTTCGTGGCCAACTTACATTATTTACATAATTGCTTAACTTTTAATTTATTTTGAATATTTAATAGTGGTAGCGGTGGCAAAAATGGCTGGTGGCCTAATACCAACAGTTCTTTTAAATAAATAAATATTAAATTGTTGAAAAATTGGAATTTCAACAATTTGCAATTAATTTTCTATTGACCAGAATTAATGAGCATGCTCATTTCTTAATCCTTAGAAGAGCTTTAATAAATTTGATTACATCGTCCATTGTAAATCATCTAGGAAATAAAAAAAAAAAAAAAAAAAATTATTAGTGAGTTGGTCAATTTGGTTGCGTATCTTCAAGTAAGAATAAAACATTCTCTTTCTTTATTTTTCCTAAATTAAAATCAAATGATAAATGCATCATATTATAATACTAGATATGAGAAAAAAACTAGGATATTTTCTTCTCAGTAAAAATTTACCTAAAAAAATAAAATTGTTAATATATCAAAAATATTTTTAGAAAAATTGTGAAAAGTCAAATAATTGGCCAATACAACTTATATAAAAATTCATAGCCAAAATGAAATTTGAGGAGAAACTTTTTGGATTTAATTTCAAAAGAAAAAAAGACTAAGGGAAGGGAAAGAAACATCTAACGTCTAGTTAGTCTATTTTAGAAATAATAAAAATATCAAAGTGTAATATTTATCTTTGACTAATTATATAAACGAATTTTTATTATTTGGAAAAGTGAGAGAGAGAGAGATTTTAAAACTTTTTGATCTAAAAAATCATATGTTTCTCCTTAGGAGTCGTCCATATATTACGTCACCTTTTTTTTGACGATATTCTAGTCCCCCCCCCCTGTCATTGTTATATGGGTCATTCCACGTCAGTTCAACCAGGCCATTTCACCCATAATCTCAGATTTTTATGAAACTTGGTATGTTTGTTCTATATATAGAGATAAGTAACAGCACCAAATTTCAATTTTTTATCTCACTTAGTTTTCGAGTTATAGCGCTTTAAAGTTTTGATTTTTTCACCTTCCGCGGCTTGGAGAATGCCAAACAAAATGTGACATGGAAGAGAAAATAATTTCTCATTTATTTATTTGACCACCAATCTAGATGAAATTTTTATGGTAGGTTCTTTAAACAATAAGGAATTAGAAAAAAAAATATATCACGAGTCTAAGTTAATCCTAAAATATAAAAAAAAATCCATATTGTTGATTTTTTTTTAGTTGTGAAAACGCAAACATGCTTTAGCGCTAAAGCCAATATCTCCAAAAGGGAATGAGATATTCAAGAAATTTTTTTTTTCTAAATAATCTGCATGAAATGGGCTTTAATTTAGTAAAATAAAAATTTTGTGTATTTTGTTCCCTCTATTTCTAAAGTCCATTGCAAGTTTCAATATATAGTTTTACATGTTAAAAAGGTTTCAAGGGCAAAATGAAAATATACATTTTAAAGAGCATCTAAACAATAATTGATTTATGAATTTTAATAAAAATCGTTGCAGCACAAATTTTGAGAAAATTGGAAAAAACTGAAAAAGTACATCAGTAAAGTACTAATACTTTTTGGCTGATTTTATTCAAAAGCTTATTTTCAGTGTCCGGGAGGGTACTTAACTTAAATATAACATTTCAACCTCCTAGCTCAATCCTTTCATGCTTTCAATTGAATTGATTGTGTTTTTGTCTGTGTTCAGTTTTAAGCACACACACACACACACAGTGTCCATTTGAAATCATGAAAGAATTGAGCTAGGAGGTTGAAATGTTATATTTAAGTTAAGTACCCTCCCGGACACTGAAAATAAGCTTTTGAATAAAATCAGCCAAAAAGTACTAGTACTTTACTGATGTACTTTTTCAGTTTTTTCCAATTTTCTCAAAATTTGTGCTGCAACGATTTTTATTAAAATTCATAAATCAATTATTGTTTAGATGCTCTTTAAAATGCATATTTTCATTTTGCCCTTGAAACCTTTTTAACATGTAAAACTATATATTGAAACTTGCAATGGACTTTAGAAATAGAGGGAACAAAATACACAAACTTTTTATTTTACTAAATTAAAGCCCATTTCATGTAGATTATTTAGAAAAAAAAATTTCTTGAATATCTCATTCCCTTTTGGAGATATCGGCTTTAGCGCTAAACCATGTTTGAGTTTTCAAAACTAAAAAAAATCAACAATATGAATTTTTTTTCATATTTTAGGATTAACTTAGATTCGTGATATATTTTTTTTCTAATTCCTTATTGTTTAAAGAACATACCAAAAAATTTCATCAAGATTGGGTGTCAAATAAATAAATGAGAAATTATTTTTCTCTTCCATGTCATATTTTGTTTGGCATTCTCCAAGCCGCGGAAGGTGAAAAAATCAAAACTTTAAAGTGCCATAACTCGAAAACTAAGTGAGATAAAAAATTGAAATTTGGTGCTGTTACTTATCTCTATATATAGAACAGTTTCATAAAAATCTGAGATTATGGGTGAAAATTTTTTATTTTTTTGGTTGATTTGACGTGGAATGACCCATATACAAACAAATCCCCGTACAAATATTATGTAGATAGATATAGAACTACCCCCCCCCCCCCTCCCATAATATTGCAGCCGAAACTTGTTTTAAACTTTTTCTTAAAATCATTCGACTTTTTTTTTAGTAAAATTTCCATTTTTTTCCCTCTTGCGAAAATCATTTGATCTTCATTCATTTGTTTATATTTACATGTTTTTTAATGACCCCTGTATGATTTTGTTTTGATTTTTCTTTGCTTTTACGAAAAATGTCGTTTTCTTCTGTGATTATTTCAAAAACTATTCAGTTTTCGGAAAAATATCAAAGAATAAAAACTTTTTGAAATTGAGTATTTTATCATAATATAACAAAGAAATTAAAAATTTCGATTCTGAAAAAACTTATTAGGTAAAGTACTACTTCCAAGTGACGTATTTACTTCAAAAGTTGATTCTACAATTTTAGTTTAAGGAGCATATACCAAATTTCATTCATCTAGCTGCTTTGGTTTTTAAGCAATCGTGTTCTCACACACACCCAGAATAAATTCCAAAAGAATATACGAGAAAGTCTCGGGGAAGTCATTCATTCCCTATATTTTCATATTTATTTGAAAACATACGGGCAGACAATAACAATAGAAAATATATGTTTTTCCTTGTCTTTAATATTATAATTTTTGGCTTAAATGAAATTCTCAATTTTAGATAAGCCTTAATCCTGCCTCTTAATTTCTCTAGAGACTTAACTAATCCTTTTTAAATTGATAATGTATGGATTATATCAATATGTATGTAGATCTATAAGATACTTAATTCCTAAGCCGTCATCTCTAACAGCTATTATTAAAATTAAATCTCGTGGTCCTTATTAGAAATTCCAATTTGATTTTATATGTATACAGTACTGCAAGGAAAGGGCAGACACCCACCTCCAAGATCTTTGTTGTTATTCAACCCCAAGCAGTTTTGGCCCTTGGCACCAAACTCATTGATAATGGAATATTTAAAAATAAATTGTAAAAATTTAAAATGCTCTCTTCTTCTTTCCTCGCCCTACCTATACGTTTCCCGTAACAAAACAAATTTTATTTAAAAAAAAAAATTAAGATATTTGTTTGATTATTTCATAGACAAATATTGCAAAAAAAATTTTTTGTGTTTGTACAATTTTTTTTCGCGACAAGGCAAATTTTTTCTACGACCCAGTGCCGGGTCACGACCCACACTTTGGAAAACGCTGACGTAGAATATTTCCTTTATGAAATAAATTAAAAAGTGTCGACTTGTGATAGATATTTAGAAAAGTAAAAATTTTTATAAAAGTACTTTTACTTGAAAAAATCTGGTGTGACTGGCGCACAGCACACAAAACTTTCTCTTACCTTCGGTAATCGAAAGTTGTGTACTGTGCTTGTCACACCAGATTTTTCGTGTCGGCATATATTTAGGTCCCGACAGTACGGAACATTTGAATGCAGATGTAGGCCCTAAAATGTATAAGTATGGGAAAATATTTATATTTTGTTACCATGGCAACCATTTCTCCTATCTTTCCTATGAAATACAAGAGTAAAGTGGTCTTCAAAAGATTTCAATGGCAAAATGAGAATATTCATTTTAAAAAGCATCTAAAAAATAATTGATTTATGAATTTAAAACAATCGTTGGAGCGAATTTTAAGAAAATCGAAATAACTGAAAAAGTACATCAGCAAAGTACTAGTACTCATTGGCCGATTTTGATTAAAAGCTTATTTTCACTCTCCCGGGAGGTGTTTAACTTATATATAAAATTTCAGCCTCATAGCTCAATTTCTTCATGCTTAAAATTGACCACACACCCACGCATAGACAGACCATGTCGCGAAAACTACTTTTTTGGACTCAGAAGACCTCAAAATGTGAAGATCCATCAAAATCTCGACATTTTTTGACATGAAATCAATACTTTCTCTCTATATATATTAACATATATAGAGGTAAGAGAAAGTAAAAAAGACCAAAATCTTTTTATCTTTTTTTTTATTAAATTTTTTGGCCGACTTGATGCCCTGTTAAGTTTCGTCCTATAAGACATAATCATCTTTTTACTTTATTCTTAAAAAAAAATACTTCACACAGATGCCACAGACTCTTTCGAATGAAACTTGACAAACAAGAGGAACATAAATATAAATAACTTATTACTAATTCAATATTCACTGTTCTCTTTTATCTTGTCGAGCTGTCAACAAAAATGTGGCCCTCGGGGAAATTTCTTATCTATGAAAATCAAGCGAAAAAAATTTGAGAATCCTATTTACTGGTATTGGATAAATTAGGGTTGGTCGATTCGATTTTGATTTTAATTGAAAATCGATTTTGAGCGTCGATTTTCGATTCAAACTCGAATCGATTCAGTTTTTGAAAAAAATCGAAAAAATCAATTTTTGACGGCCGATTTTCGATTTTACTTAGCACTTTATTTGAATTTTCGCAAGCGGCGGGCGCGTTGGCGCTTGAGGTTATGGCAGTCACCCTCATGTTTGGCAGGTCCCCCTCAGAATCGTTCCTATTGTTGCTACTTCTGTATTTTGAGAGTGGCTTTTCTCTACAGGTCCACATTTAGACATATTAATTTTTTTAAGAAGCATAAAAGCTGATGTTTGGTTCCCTGGGTTTGATAAAACTTTCGATTTTAAAATCGACGAATTAAAATCGATTCAGCCTCCGAATCTACCAACCCTAGGATAAATAAACTAATTGGCAGCCAAAATAAATTTTATAGTCCAAGAATGGAAGCGAAGCCCTTATGTCTTTAAAAAAGCACTTTACCTTATTCCAAGAGACTGAGGCAATCTGAAACTAATCATAAGTTGATCTGTAAATATTTTCTTTGGCCACATCAGTTTAGCGTCATGTAAATAGAAGAGAATTTATTTTTCTTCCCTGGACAATTTCCCATGACAATGGAGAGACATAGAAACGAACTTCCTTGTCGGCTTTTTTATAAGGAGTAGTGCATGGCTCGTGGCGAAAACCTCATAAAATGCATCGGGGCGGAATGCAACGCACATGCAGATGTACACACTTCTTTTTACTTATGCATTCCCACACACATGGGACGGCTTGTATGAAAGCTTCAATTATAGAGCTATATATTTTAAAGAAATGGAATGGAAAAGTATAAGTACAGGTGCAGCAAATGGAGAGCCTTTGGATACCAAATCTTATAGACACTCACGAAACATATTGACACTCGCCTATTTTTATAAAAAAATATACATGCGCACAAATTCGTGCCAAAACAACAATGACAACTTTGTGCCTAATTGGTTTATAAGCCAACGAGGACTGAGGATGGACGAATAAATTTTGTCCGAAACGTCTCCTTTTCGGCATTTGGTATCCAAAGGCTCTCTTCTTGCGCACCGTACTTATTCTTTCCATTCCGTCATCAACAGCAACTTCTCTTCGAATTATATTTTAAAGAAATACCTTCACTGCGAATTGTATATATCCTCGGAATTTTTAAGCGGAGTGTCCTACTGTATATAACAATTTTAATTATTTAAGTATGAACAGGATGGTAGCCAGGAATTAAATTAGACAAAACATTTTTAAGTCAATATTTCTCCAATTTTTTTATTTCAATCGCCGAAGTTTCTGGCGCAAGTCGCGTCCTTCCTCAGGACATTGGATAGTTATTATAATAAAAATACACCCATCTGTATAATAAAATACACACATCTGTATTAAACTCTCTATCATTTGTCCTGAGAAAGGACGCGATTTGAGTCCTAAACGTCGGAGATTGAAATAAAAAAATTGAATATAGATTGACTTAATAAATGTTTTGTCTAATCGGATCCCTGGCCGCCATCCTGCTCATAATTATCCACCTCACCTTTAATTAATTAATTGACTTTAATTTTTCATAAGGGCAAGACACAACTCAATGCTTTCTAATGGGCAAATTCTCGATTTTCTGGAATTTTTGCACCTCCACTTTTGAGAACCCGAGTGTTTTTAATAAACTCTCCATAATGTCCTCTATAAGACTGTTAAATTTAGTTTCAAAATTTCAACAAGAAGTTGGTCAAACAGACAATGACAGACGAACAGATAGACACTCGGCTAGATTTTGTAATGCAATGAGTGCCCTCCGCTTGGTATACGCCTAACCGTGCGTAATCCTCGTAAACCAAAAGTCGCGGGTTAGGACCCCATGCACTCCGATGATTTTATTTAAGCCATTTGGATACCAAATGGCTTAAATAAGAATGCCTAGACCCCAAATATGTATATCAATCACATAACGGATATCGTAAAAGTTATATGGCCTGAGTTGCCGAAAAGACTGTGAGTGTGAGTGTGAATGAGAAAAAAGTGTGAGTGTTAAAAAAATGCACTGAGTAGCTTTCCTGCACCCCTTCCCTCAAATGTTCTCATTGTA
>JAKCPI010011399.1:0-128058 GCA_023213315.1 Euborellia annulipes
GAAATTAATAGATTTTTTTAATTTGAAGTGTCTTAATCGCAAACTTGCATTCTCAGTTTTCAAAATTTTGAGTAAATAAAAAACTCATATCATGAACCGGCGGCGTTTTTTTCAAAAAAAATCCCCCCTCCCCTGACAAAAGATTCAAAAAAATATGGAATTTTTCATAAAAAAAAAAATAGAATTATAAAAGAACCATATTGTTAAAAAAATATAATTTTGTTAAATATATATTATTTGAAACTAGGGAAGAACCAATTTGGTGCTTAAGTGGATGCTTGTCAATTTGAGGGGATGGTTCTGATAAACACAATAAAAACTTCAAAATGTTGAATTTTGAAAGATTTAATTTTTATTTTAGTTGTTTTTGAGACCGTAACTTAGGGCTAGGGTTTTTGTAAAATCATTTTCAAGGCCTATAAAAATCATCAATATATATACATTTATATAAGAATATCATAGCAAATTTACAAGACATGTCACTTCAGCTCTAGAATGTTCCATATTAGAATATAATTAATGTAAACGAAATATATTTTGTGAGTCGTGTTTATTTTTTGATGTCTAGTTGAGGCGGTTTTGCCATTCCTAAATATTACCCCCACAGGCAGTCAGGCGCCTACCGTCGCCTGGGGCCGGCCCTGCTCATACACAACAGATTTTTTTATAAATTTCGTATAGAAGTCATAAATAAAGGTCTTTAAAATAAAAAAAAAATATATATATCCTAGTAGTTGATGGTAATAAATAGAAAAAAGAGCAAATCAAATATTGAAGAATCTACTTTTGCATGTGAGTTTTTGCAACTACACTATTAGAAAATGTCATTTAATTTGATCATATAAATATAAATCTAGAATCCCCCCAAAATGTGAGTTATGCACTTGAACTTTTCATTTATGAATCTATATTACAACATTGATTAGATTTTTAAGCGAGAGCTCAGGAAGAGAATCTAAAAATTTTTTGAATTTTCAGCAATAAGATTTCATTTCTACATACAAATAATAAAATATTTGCCATTTATTATACCTTATAAGAGCCATCGTCAGGGTTGAAGTGAGTAACGGCGTCTTCTGACTTCATGCCGTGTTCGGCGAACTCTCAGCCTTCCATTGACTTGAATAAAAATAAAAAATATTTTTTAATTAGTATACACTTCATAGATATCAAATATCAACAAAATAAATTATTAACATTAATTTAATATTATTTAGGGACTAGATTAAAGAAGAGAAAACAAATAGAAGAAGCTATAAATAATAAAACAAAAAATTCATAACTGTTAACTTGGCGTTAACAAAACAAACTATTTCCTTTGTGCCATAGCACAATCTTTTAGAAGAAGCTTGGCAAAAAGGGCAAAAGGACAAACAAAACACAAGCGCCCATTTGTGAAGGTACTGGAAAGGTATAAAAAAAAGAAATGCGAAATCGACAAATAGCAGCTGATCCTAAGCAAAGGAACGAAGCCAACCAAGGTCATTTATAGGCTCCTAATTGAAATTAAAATAAAAAAAAAATACAATACTAAACTATACTATAATACAAATGAATTGCGTATGGACATTTTTCTTATTTAAAAGATCAAATAAATTACGATATTTAATTACACTAATCTTTTTCCTAATGTCTAATTAGCCTTGTTTTATTGGTTTACCAAATAGAAGAACCAAGTGAGTTCATAAGTGAACTTCTTTTTTCCGAATGTCTTGCTTTGGTCTGGTGGTTGGGCCCCTTTGGGTACCAATCGAGGGATCCTTGGTTTCGTCTTCCCCGCGCCCTCACCCTTTTTTATTTATAAATTAAAAAATATTTATAAAATAGAAGAGATTTTGTTACAATTTTGACGAAGGAATGTTTAAAATTCCTTTAAAATCTTTAACGGCCCCAAAGAGTCAAAGTTTTCTAGGTGTGATTATTTTATTATTAAAAACAATTATGACAAATTTTTAATGAAAACATTTCGAGGTTCAAAAATTAAAAAGATTTCCATTTTCTTTATAAAACTGTGAAATAATCACATGAGAAAATGTCTATTTAATAATGGTGCCCACCAGTGGCGTAACCAGGGGGGCGGGAGGGGGGGCTCGAGCCCCCCCGCCCCAGGGCGCATCGAGCCCTTGGCGCCCCCCGAAACCGGCATAGGCGCCCTACGGCCTCTAAAATATAGCCCAGCGAATGTGATTTTATCATATTCTTTTCATCGGATTGTTTTCTTTTAAAATTATATTACAACTTGAATTCTACTATTTTAAATGAATTTATTTCCAAAAATAATAAATAATGTATATAGAGGCTTTATAATTAAAATTTTTTTATTTTGCTATATATAAGCCTTAATTTGATGTTTTAAGGCTGTGGAGATTTTCTCAGGATTCGTATAAGCCTTAATATTTGATTTTTTGGAATTCAAAATTTTCTTAAGCATGAAGGAATTGAGCTATGAGACTGAAATGTTATATTTAATTTAAACACCCCGGGACTGTAAAAATAAGCTTTTAATCAAAATCGGCCAAAAAGTACTAGTACTTTACTGATGTAGTTTTTCAGTTTTTTTCGATTTTCTCAAAATGAAAGGGCTTTTACCATTCTTCAGGGCCCGCCCGGAATTTTTTCAAACCCGCCCATTCCCGCCCGAGATTTAGTGAATGAATGAACGAATGCCTAGCAATTTTTAAATAAAATTTCATTTGCATGCCCGTCCGCCCGAACCCGTTTATTTAGACTTGCTACCCGCCCGTACCTGCCCGTAATTTTTTCATGGCCTCCAAAGCCCGCCCGGCCCGGTCCGCGGGCCGGGCGGGTGGGACGGGCCAACCTGTACCCGTGCAGGGCTCTAATCGGGGGTTCGGATCCCAGGCAGTCTGATGATTTTATTTAAGCCATTTGGATACCAAATTTCAAAGTCAAAGTCTTATATGGCCTAAGTTGCCGAAAAGACTGTGTGCATGTGTGTGTGAGTGTGAGTGTGAATGGGAAAGAAGTATGTGTTAAAAAAAAATATAAGGAATGACTTCCCCGAGACTTTCTCGTATATTCTTTTGGAATTACGTCTGTGTGTGTGTGTGAACACGATTGCTTAAAAACCAAAGCAGCCAGATTAATGAAATTTGGTATATGTTCCTTACACTAAAATTGTAGATTTCTATCAACTTTTGGAGGAAATACGTCACTTGGAAGTAGTACTTTACCTAATAAGTTTTTTCAAAAATTTCGAAATTTTCAATTTCTTTGTTATATTATGATAAAATACTCAATTTTAAAAGTTTTTATTCTTTGATATTTTTCCGAAAACTGAATAGTTTTTGAAATAATCACAGAAGAAAACGACATTTTTCGTAAAAGCAAAGAAAAATCAAAACAAAATCATACAGATGTCATTAAAAAACATGTAAATATAAACAAATTCGTTGAGGAAATTTACAGGATGCAAGAAATTTGCCCGCCGAAGGCGGCAATTGCTCGCCGAAGGCGAGCAAGGGGGTCAGGGGGCGGAGCCCCCGGAAAATCGGCGCCCTAGTTGAGCTTCGCCCCCCCCGCCCTCAAAGGCTGGTTACGCCGCTGGTGCCCACTATATATATGTACCGGTAGGCTTTATATTTGTGGCCTTTGCCAGATAGAACAAAATCTTTTAGATCTAATACCTAAAGTTAATGCAAATAAACAAAAAAACATTCTATATTAAATAAATGCTTCTATTCTAAAATATGGTGGTGACAACTCATTATATTTATTTTAAATTGGTAACTCAGGATTCTAGTTTCCCTAGATAAATTAAAATTAAAAACACAAGATGATATGTTTCAATATATTATTTATTGGTATAAACACTTGATGTGTCATCTTCAGAAGTGATAGAAATGCTATTTATTTAACAATAAATAATATATTAAAATGTATCATCTTGTGATTTTAATTTACCTAATGACATTATGTTTCAACTAGAAACATCGGTAACCAATTTAAATTTAAAAATAAATATAATATTGAGTTGTCACCAGCCGCCATATTTTGGAATAGAAGCATTCAGAATTGTTATCATTATGTTTTTTGTTTATTTGCATTAACATCAGGTATTAGATCTATAAGATTTTAGAAAAGCCACAAATAAAAAACATAAATATATATAAGCTTATATATAATTGGCACCATTATTAAATGGACTTTCTTTTTAAACTTTCGACCGTTGGTTCTCGTTGAAACATTTTGTAAATTTAAATTAAATATACAAATTAAACACTAGGGTTATTTGTTTCAAAGGTTTTAAAAATTAAAAAATTAACACTTGATACGTATTTCGACAATTCCTTGTCATCATCAGAAGTAATCACTTCAGTGTTTAATTTTTAATTAAATGGACATTTATAATGGAGAATTGGAGATATCAGTCAAATTGCAATTATCTAGATTCAATAAAACTCCCAGAATAAGACGTTTCGGTCTGAATTGAATTATCTCTGAGCTTGGGCACCGGAGCGATATAATTTTGTATGAAGCAAATGATTATCTTATAGACTCTCACGAAACATCGACACTCGCCTGTTTTTTTTTTTTTTAAATATACATGTGCACAATAACAATGACAACTTTGTGCCTAATTATAGTTTATAAGCCTACAAGGACTGAGGATGGACAAATAAAATTTTGTCCGAAACGTCTCCTTTTCGGCATTTGGCATCCACAGGCTCTCTTTATTTGCTGCACCCGAACTTGCTCTTTTCCATTCCATAACATCAACAGCAACAGCAACTTCTCTTCAACTTATGAAGCAAATAAATTTTAAAATTGACAAATCCTGCTTTGTTCACATGTTCACTTGCATTATGTATATAATTCCCAATAACTGAAGATGACCAAATAAATTCAGGCCGAAACGTCTTATTCTGCGAGTTTTATTGAACCTTGATAATCCCAATTTGGCTGATATCTCCAATTCTCCATTATAATCACATCACAGCCACAACCTCAAAAAGCAACTAAATGGACATTTTCTCATGTGATTATTTCAATGTTTTATAAAAGAAAATGAAAATCTTTTTTATTTTTGAATCTCAAAATGTTTCCATTAAAAATTTTTCATTTTTATTTATTTTAAATCGGTTACCGATGAATTTAATTGAAATATGATTTCTTTAGATAAATTAAAAACACAAGGTGATATGTTTTAATATTTTATTTATTGGTTGGTAAATAAATACCATTTGTATCACTTCTGAAGATGACGCATCAAGTGTCGAAGTAGTTTATACCAATAAATAATATATTGAAACAAAGCATCTTGTGTTTTTAATTTTAATTTACCTTTGATTAAATCATTAATTTGTTAGATGAATGTTTTTTTTTTTTTAATAAAATATTAAAGAAATCTTTTTCACCTAGATTGGAGGTGACATCATTAATCAATTTATTCGTAAAACGTTTTAAGCTCCAATGGAAGAAGATATCTTAATATTTAAGATAATTCATTATCAAGTTAGGGTAAAAAAAATGTCATATAAATAAATCAATGAAAGAAAAAATTATCTCAAAATTTGATCGATTTTTAGAGTACGCGAGGAATAAAATCTGGAAAATCTATTTAGAATCAAAATGAGATTAAAACTCAGATATTAATGGGAAAAAATAATGAATTAAAATAGAATATAAACTAAAGAGAAAAGGGCGATAAAAAATATTTTCATTTTTTGTCTTTATTTTATAAACAGAAATAATTTGATTTTTATTTATTATTTCAGGGCCAAATTAAATTAATTAGGATACTTTTAATTGAAAATTAATTTTAATATTTTTAAGAAAGGAATTTTTTGAATATTTAATGATATAAAAAATCAATAGAGATTTTAAATTTGACATGATTTTTTTTTTTTCTAATTTATGGAATTGATTATTTATTATGGGATTTTTTCGAAAAATAATATTTGCATATGTATTGTTGTGCGATTTTTCTCAAAAAAATACAATAATGAAATCAATAATAAGATGGGTGGTGAAATATTTTTCTAAATTCATTCATTTTTGAGGGTCGTTTCTTTTAAGATGAAAGGAAGCCATTTTATGATCAAGATGGAATCGAGAGATTTTTTTTATTTTATCAAATATAAACTAAAAAGCTAAGGGCGAGATCTATTCAGATTTGATTTGATGTAAATAAACCAAAAATAAAAATAAACGGGAACAATTAAAAGAGGCCACGTGATAAGGCGATTTTCTAGAAAGGAAGGCGATGCATCTGAAATTTGTCTAGGATTCGGATTCGGATTCGGATTCGGGTCAAGAATAGCCCTTGGCAATCGACTTTGCACTTGCATTTGTCACAATCAAATTTCCTCGGATCAGAAAGAATTTGTTTATCAATATAAGACTCCCGAATATAAAACTGTTCCAATTAGATTATGGTAACAGTATTTTCGAGAAGGGCGAAATCTTTAGCTTATGCTCTTTACAATGAAAATTAATTCGGAAATTCAATATAAATAATGATTAATAAAATTAAATATAGATTATTATAAATATAAAAATAATAAAATTAAATAATATTAGTAAAAAAAAAATTAAAAAAAAAACAAAAGGAAAAAAAAATTTGTTCATTTTTATATCGGTATATTTAATAAATAAATATTCGTGCAAAATTCTTAAAAAATAATTTAAATAACTAAAACTATCCAAAGAATATAATTATTAATAATCAAAAAGAAGTTGATGGCTTACGTTAAACAGTTAATCCGAAGGTTAAATTCAATTCAGATTATTTTAAACTGGATAAACAATACACAAACACTCCAAGCAAAATATAAAACTTAATTTGAATAAAAATATATGTAAATAATATGTTTGATTCACACAAATATATATTTTAAAAGAGACAAGTTATTGAGGCATTGAAGGAAAACATCATTGACTAGCGATAAACATAGTGGAGAAGTTACAACCAACGCTAACTTCACGTGACTTTAAAAAAAAGTAGCGACAATTTGAAAATTATTAATTATTTTAGTAGAATAATGATTTTATTTATTATAATTGAAATATTCTAACAATATTTCAATAAATTTTTTTCTAAAAATTCTAAAAGATTAGATAAAATGGATAAGCTTTCAAATATTAATAAATAATTTTTGTTTTTTATTTGAAAAAAAAAAAATTTAAATTAAGAATAAAAAATTCAATTTTTATTATTTGAAAAAAATTTTAAAAATTGAAAAAATTAATTATTGCTAACGTTAACAATAAATTTAAATTTTTGTTATTTTATTTTGTTAAATGACTCTATTTTATATTATTATTTAATGTTCAACTAGCAACAATTTTTTTTTTTTTTCGTTTTGATATAAATTTATTTATACTAATTTAATATATTTTGATTTTAGAATAAAAGAATTCAAATTAAACTCACAACAATATTTAAAAAATTTCGCGCCATAATTCAATAATAATAATAAGTTCTCAATGTCTTTCATAGATAGCGGACATTGCGAAAAAGTTTCTTCACATTTTAAATAATTTGCGGCTAGCGAAAAATTTCAAATTTTTTTCAAAAACGACTTTTTTCGCTTTTTTGACTGGCAGAGACTTTTTTTGAAAAAGCGACTTTTATGACAAACTTTTTTTTAATATAATATGCATATAATTAGATATTACTTCATGTACCCGAAAAAAGATATAAGGGTGTGCCGCCGGGAGTCGAACCACGGATCCACCGATTTGCGCTCAGTGTGCCCTTACCACTAGACCACAGCACGGCATTCGGGTATATGAACTCAGTTGGAAAGCAAATTTAGCCATCGGGAGGATTGGACCCGGATTTGGCGCCACAAATTCCTCCGTCAACCTGGTGCAATCCAGTTGGAATATTTGAGACGACCTCAATTTTAACTAATTTATAAATAAGAAATTATATATAATATTTAAGATATTATATACATCGCGTAGGTAAGCCGCGAAACGGAGATTTATATAATTAGATATTACTTCATGTACCCGAAAAAAGATATAAGGGTGTGCCGCCGGGGAGTCGAACCACGGATCCACCGATTTGCGCTCAGTGTGCCCTTACCACTAGACCACAGCACGGCATTCGGGTATATGAACTCAGTTGGAAAGCAAATTTAGCCATCGGGAGGATTGGACCCGGATTTGGCGCCACAAATTCCTCCGTCAACCGGGTCCAATCCTCCCGATGGCTAAATTTGCTTTCCAACTGAGTTCATATACCCGAATGCCGTGCTGTGGTCTAGTGGCAAGGGCACACTGAGCGCAAATCGGTGGATCCGTGGTTCGACTCCCGGCGGCCACCCTTATATCTTTTTTTCGGGTACATGAAGTAATATCTAATTATATAAATCTCCGTTTCGCGGCTTACCTACGCGATGTATATAATATCTTAAATATTATATATAATTTCTTATTTATAAATTAGTTAAAATTGAGGTCGTCTCAAATATTCCAACTGGATTGCACCAGGTTGACGGAGGAATTTGTGGCGCCAAATCCGGGTCCAATCCTCCCGATGGCTAAATTTGCTTTCCAACTGAGTTCATATACCCGAATGCCGTGCTGTGGTCTAGTGGTAAGGGCACACTGAGCGCAAATCGGTGGATCCGTGGTTCGACTCCCGGCGGCCCACCCTTATATCTTTTTTCGGTACATGAAGTAATATCTAATTATATAAATCTCCGTTTCGCGGCTTACCTACGCGATGTATATAATATCTTAAATATTATATATAATTTCTTATTTATAAATATAATATGCTTTTTTTTTAATTTTGCATTTTCGGGTGAAGCCATTGAGTTTTTTTTTTTTTCTTTTTTTTAAATTTAATTATGGCAAATTGTATCATCTGTCAAAGTTCCTCAGCATAAATCTCTTCATACTGCTATTTCTTTTCAATTTCATATTTATTTGCAGGGCCGTAAAGAGGGCGTGGCAAAACAGGCGCCCGCCACGGGCGCAACTGGACTGAGGGCGCAAAACAAAGGGGACCGATCAGGGGCGTATATAGAAATTTTGTTCGGGGGGCCCGAACTCAAAAATTTTTCCGAGGAAAATTTTTTTTTTAAGAAACTATACTTTTTTTCACACGAAATTTTTTGAGGAACATTTTTTCTATTGCGGAACCAAAGTTGTCCATCCTGCGGAAAAATTTGTTGCGCTGATGTCTGTATATCCCTATATATGTATATATGTTTGGGAAATTTCGGGGGGCCGGCCCCCTCGGCCCCCCCCTTAAATACGCCCCTGGGACCGATCTAGTTGTGAGCTGCACGCGGTTTTTATTTACCAACATTTGAATCAGTGAGGCGCTATGGGGGAGAGGGAAAATAGCCACCGACAATTATATCAACCCCCTCTCCCGTAGCGCCTCACTGATTATATTGGTGGTGAATAAAAACCTCGTGCAGCTCACAAGAGTAAAAAACAGTTGAGAATAAAAAAAAAGTGCAGGAGGTGGATTTGAACTCGCGAAGTTTGGTTACGTGGGAATGGAAAAAAATATGGATCGCTTGAAGACGAATTAACCACCTGAGCCAAACTTTTCTTAATTGACATCAGGGAATATAAGCCATATAAGAAACATGAAATAAAAGAAGTATTAAAAAAATTTTAATATTCCACATATGATATATCATTTTTCATTACTTTTTATGCGAATTAATAATTTATAACCAAAATATCAATAGGATGCATAGTTTTCAAATAATTCAATGGACAAACGTCAGATTGTTTATGCCTTAATGTAAATAAACCAAAAACTCTTTCTAACATATGATACATGTCATTAATTCTTGAATTTCCCCTGATTCCAGAGAACTAAAGCCCTTTTAATTATATGATCTAATTTGGGAGTTATTGGCGATTAAAGTTTTAAGCTTAATTTCGCCCTTAATGACATCAACACTCAATTTTCCATATTATTGAAAAAGTTTATTTAGCATTGTCTGATCAAAACCAAATTTTTACCAGAGATTTATAATTAAAAAATGAGTTTTTTTCTAAAGTTTCATTGAGATTGGTAAAGAAATAAATAAAATATTGACTATTTTGTAAATTTAATTTTAGAATTCGGGATCCCGGATGGGTAAAGAGAGCGGTCTATGAACCGCTCTCTAGGCTTACCCATCCGGGATCCCGAATTCTAAAATTAAATTTACAAAATAGTCAATATTTTATTTATTTCTTTACCAATCTCAATGAAACTTGAGAAAAAACTCATTTTTTAATTATAAATCTCTGGTAAAAATTTGGTTTTGATCAGACAATACTAAATAAACTTTTTCAATAATATGGAAAATTGAGTGTTGATGTCATTAAGGGCGAAATTAAGCTTAAAACTTTGATCGCCAATAACTCCCAAATTAGATCATATAATTAAAAGGGCTTTAGTTCTCTGGAATCAGGGGAAATTCAAGAATTAATGACATGTATCATATGTTAGATAGAGTTTTTGGTTTATTTACATTAAGGCATAAACAATCTGACGTTTGTCCATTGAATTATTTGAAAACTATGCATCCTATTGATATTTTGGTTATAAATTATTAATTCGCATAAAAAGTAATGAAAAATGATATATCATATGTGGAATATTAAAATTTTTTTAATACTTCTTTTATTTCATGTTTCTTATATGGCTTATATTTCCTGATGTCAATTAAGAAAAGTTTGGCTCAGGTGGTTAATTCGTCTTCAAGCGATCCATATTTTTTCCATTCTCACGTAACCAAACTTCGCGAGTTCAAATCCAACTCCTGCACTTTTTTTTTTTTAAATCATATTATCAATGCACCTTCATAGGAATACATAAGTTGGGTTCCCCACCGGACCACCGGCCTGCTCTAGGCCCAGGTCTCCAGGTAGTTAATTAATCTCTTCTATCTCTTTTATTTATTTTTTTTTTTAGTGCGATGTTAGTTTTTTTATTGCAAAGGGAGTTCCCAAGTTCGTATTTTTTTTTGTTTCCATTTGAAGTTAGGTAGACAAATAAAATGAGTTTATTATCGCCATGTTATATTCGAACAAACAAAAAATGAATGGAGAATGGGAATAGAAATAAAGTTGTGACTATACGCCAACCGTGAAGGAGGCGGGCGGGCGGGCGGGAGGGATGACGTCATACTACGGCTGGCTAGCGGAGGAAATCCACGAGCCGTCATCAACTCGCCAGTTGACTGCCAGCGTTCACAAAGAATACACAAACACGAATGGCTGGTCCCTCTCTTTTTCTCTCTCTCGCGTGACATTCCTATTAAAGTCTGTGATATTTACACCCACAATTTTATTAAAATAACAAGATGACAGTGACATATACTGCAGAGGTTGCCACATGTCGTGGTTTTGGATGCTTTGTTAAACTCTTATTCAGGTATGATTGTGTCATTTATATATATTCTTTGTTTTGGGATTTATTTCTTTTTGAAATTGATGATAATCGAGAAGGAAGCTCTCTTTATTGTGATCATCCTCGGGTTCTTACGATAAAATAAGATATGTTTGTACAGTGAGGGACAATATCAAGTCTCCTCTACTTGTGATTATTTCATTGTTTTTAAAAAAATATATATTTTTTAATGGAAACTTTCATGGTTCAAACCTAGAAAATTTCCAATAAAGATTTTCATTTTCTTTTATAAAAATCAATGAAATAATCACAAGTAGAGGAGACTTAATATTGTCCCTCACTGTACATTACAGCTGACCCCCTTAATGCAAACATTTTAAAATTGTGAGCCTGAAGATGGTCCAAACCTAGGATCTTATTATATTCTACATCTATGTCTTGCTAATCCGGAATTCGATATTCCGGCATACCGGCGTATTGAAAAGCCAATTCCATTGCTGCAAAAAAAAAAGGGGTAATTTAAGAAAACTGGGTGTCATTTCAGATTTTTAAGAATAATTTTTGCATTATATTAAATGTTTCGGATAATCCGGCATCCCGTTTAGGCCGGATTAGCAAGACCCTATTGTATTTCTTTTTGTTAATTTTTTTGGCCTCGCCTTTGAATTTGCCTTAATAATATAAAAATGTTACAAGTGTCTTGCAAGTTCTATAATTTATTGTTTTTTTTTTTTTTTTTTTTTATTACTCTGCTTTCTTGTAAATACAAATCATAAAATTCGACTTCTGTGAGCCAAAAAAAAAATATTTCTGGAATTATGGAAGTGTAAATGTGTGTGTATGTGATATCAATGTTTGGTGGTGATATCTTAAAAACGCAAGAAGTTGAATTGATGAAATTTGGCATGTGATTCTTACACTAAATTTGAAGATTAGTATCAACTTTTGGAATAATTACGACAACCCTCTAATAAATCCCATTATTTTCAAAACAAAAACAATTTATAGCTCGATGAGAGATGCAGCTAAGATTATTTCTTTATTCATTTAATTCACACAGCTGACGTTTCGGTTCCGTGAATTAAATGAATAAAGAAATAATCTTAGCTGCATCTCTACCCTCTTATTAAAAATTATTTTCAAAGTTAAAATATTAATAGAGGCTATCACCAAATTAGAAATTCACACATTTTTAGAATAGGCCTATTCAAGGAGAGTTCACTCACTCCCTATTTATTTTAATAGTTAAAACTTGAAGAAATTTGAATACAATAAAAATATTAATAAAAAATAAACTTTTTTTTTTTTTTTGAAGTGTCAAATATTTTAAATGACAAATGTTAGTTGGTAGGCCATTTATTTATTTCTTTAAAAAAAAATCTGGTGTGATGGTCGCACAGCACACAACTTTCTCTTACCTTCGGTAATGGAAAATTGTGTTCTGTGCTTGTTACACCAGATTTTTTTGTTTTGAGATATATTTAGTTCCCGCCAATATATTAGAAGTCAAGATACAAAATTTATAAGCATGGGAAAAATTTGTTACCATGTCAACCATTTCTCCCATCTTTCCTATGAAGTACAAGAGTAAAGTAGTCTTCAGAAGATTTCAATGGCAAAATGAGAATATACATTTTAAAAAGCATCTAAAAAATAATTGATTTATGAATTTTAAAAAAATCGTTTGAGCGAATTTAGAGAAAATCGAAAAAAAAAAATGAAAAAGTACATCAGTAAAGTACTAGTACTCTTTGGCCGATTTTGATTAAAAGCTTATTTTCCGCTCGCGAAGGGTGCCTAACTAAATATAAAATTTATAAGTATGGGAAAATATTTATATTTTGTTACCATGCAATTTCTCTCATCTTTTCTATGGTGTACAAGAGTAAAGTGGTCTTCAGAAGATTTCAACGGCAAAATGAGAATATACATTTTAAAGAGCATCTAAAAAATAATTGATTTTTGAATTTTGATCAAAATCCGTGGAGCGAATTTTGAGAAAATCGAAAAAAACTGAAAAAGTACATCAGTAAAGTACTAGTACTCTTTGGCCGATTTTGATTAAAAGCTTATTTTCACGCTCCCGGAGGGTGCCTAACTTGAATATAAAATTTCAACCTCGTAGCTCAATTCCTTCATGCTTAAAATTGAACACACACCCACCCACACACAGACAGACCATGTCGCGAAAACCACTTTTTTGGATTCAGGGGACCTCAAAACGTGTAAATCCATCAAAATCTCGACATCGAATTTTTGACATGAATCCAATACTTTCATTCTCTATATTTTAACATCTATATAGAGGTAAGAGAAAGTAAAAAAGCAGCCTGGTTTACTTATTCGTAGGGATCTTATAAAACACATTTATAGCCCAAATGAACACACTAATTGACGTCACAATAAATTAGTATTTGTTTTTTATTCTCGGAAAAGGTTTTCTCATTAGAATTTTCGCATGATGATCTTTTGTATTATTTCCATTTAGAAATATCTGCATAAAAGCAGTGGCGGACTCCCCTCCCTTGCATTGTATTACATGCAGTGGCGTAGCAAGGATTTTGGCGCCTTGGAGCGGCTCAACTGCTGGCGCCCCCCCTCCCCCTCGAACACTATTATCATTCGGTAACCGACACCCCACCCTACCACGGTAAACCTAAAATGCAAATCTCAAATTACTAAAATGATTAAAAAAATTTTTCATATAAAAAAATTCCTCAGATTCTTTCATCTTCATCTGAAGGCTCAGCATATATAATCTGTGTATAATACCAAAATTTAACCACAATATCTACTAAATAATTCAATGCTTTTTCTAATTTATTAGGCCAATATTAAAAGTAAAAAAAAAATCATATTTAGTCAACAAAACAATATTTTTATTTAATTTTGTCTACTTTTAAAATTAAATTTGAATAAAACAGGATAATATATTTATTTATCTTTGGTCGCAAGGGCGGATCCAGAGGTGTTTCTCGGGGGGGGGTAATCTGGTGTGACTCGTCGCATAGCACACTATTTTTTTTTTAATTTCGGTAATTTAAAAGCGCATTCTGTACTTGTTTGCCAGAATATAAATACACATCAAATTTTTAAGTATTAATTTTTAAAATTTTACATTAAAAATAAATTTTTTTGCGAAAAAAAGGGATTTTTTCGAATCTCGGGGGGGGGGGGGGGTAATTACCCCCTTTACCCCCTCCTTGTATCCGCTCTTGTTTGGTCGTGAATCCTAACGTTTGTCATTTTAAATAAAAAAATGCATAGATTTCTATCAAAAAACAACAGAGCAAAAATTAATTGATTAAAGCAACGGTTCCCAACCTTTTCGGTGTGCGGCCCACTTTTTCCGTAAAAAAACGCTGAGTCCCAGTGTATACTAGGGTATACTGGGTATAAATATGTGCGTGTATGTGTAAGTAAAATGGGTTGGTACAAAATAACTTAAAAAAATATGATTTTATTGCATTTACTTTGTATTAAGAACAAAAAGCAATCTTAAAAAATCTGGTGTGACTGGCGCACAGCACACAACTTTCTCTTACCTTCGGTAATCGAAAGTTGTGCACTGTGCTTGTCACACCAGATTTTTCGTGTCGACATGTATTTAGTTTCCGACAGTAGGGTACAATTGAATTCAAGATGTAAAATTTATAAGTATGGGAAAATATTTATATTTTGTTACCATGGCAACCATTTCTCCTATCCTTCCCTATGAAATACAAGAGTAAAGTGGTCTTCAGAAGATTTCAATCGCAAAATGAGAATATACATTTTAAAGAGCATCTAAAAAATAATTGATTTTTGAATTTTAAAAAAAATCGTTGGAGCAAATTTTGAGAAAATCGAAAAAAACTGAAAAAGTACATCAGTAAAGTACTAGTACTCTTTGGCCGATTTTGATTAAAAGCTTATTTTTCCGGTCCCAGGGGGTGTTTAACTTAAATATAAAATTTCAACCTCATAGCTCAATTCCTTCATGCTTAAAATTGAACACACACACACACACACACCCACCCACCCACCCACCCACCCACCCACCCACAGACAGACCATGTCGCGAAAACCACTTTTTTGGATTCAGGGGACCTCAAAACGTGAAGATCCATCAAAATCTCGACATCGAATTTTTGACATGAATCCAATACTTTCTCTCTATATATATATTACATATATACATAGGTAAGAGAAAGTAAAAACTATGGGCCAGGTTTGAAAAAAGTCAATGAATGATCTTGTTTTATACCTACAAGAGCGTCAATATTTGGATGAAAACTCGATAGTTTTAGCCTTAAATCGCACTAAACCTTCAGTTTATGTCTGTATTTATTTTTCAAGAAAACTAACGTTGAAAAAGCTCATTTATTTTTATTATAATAAGTAGAGTGCGGAAAAAAGTCTCTTATTTTCGGAAAAAGTCGCCTTAAAAGTCTATTATTTTTTAGCCAAATAGTCGGTAAAAAGTCTCTAAAAAGTCGCTATCAAGTTTCAGAATTAATAATATGAAAAAGTAAAAGAAATACAGCCTTGAAGCACTGTACAATTTCTTTTGATAACTCGGACAACTTGTATATAATAAATATATAAAATAAAAGATAATTTTATTTAAATAATTTTCCAAACCTATTCCTTTGAATAAGATATTGATATTCATAAATAAAAATACTTCAATTCGGATTTGACTAAACATTTAACTACTCACATATTTGTTAAATATAATTTTATATATTCGAACTGAAAAATACGATTGACAAATAATTATGAAATGAAAAAGAAATATGAACAGATTTATGTTGAGGAACTTTGACAGATGAAACAATTTAATCTATGCCTATTCGTTCTATTAATTATGTATTATTTGAGGTAATTTTAAGCAATAAAAGATTCTAAATAATAAATTTCTAGTTTTATTGTAATTTGAAATTAATTTAGTCCCTTGTGGACGAAAACAATGGGAATGCTTAAAGTTTTAGGAAAATCTTGAAAAGTCTCAAAATAGACAAAAGTCGAAAGACTTTTTTTCCGCTCTCTAATTATAAGTAATAATTTTTATCTTTCATTAGACGTTCGAGGCCCAGTTCCAATCAGCTTGCGGCCCACGGGTTGGGAACCGCTGGATTAAAGGATCCAAATAATTTTTTGTTCTACAAAAGGATCAAAATATAGACAAAAAAATTAAATAAAAAGTATTATTTATTATATCTGCCCGGCGCCCCCCCCTGCCCTCCGCCCTGGAGCCGCCGCTCCACTCGCTCCTCGGTCGCTACGCCACTGATTACATGCAAAGCGGATTAAAATTTAATAAATCAATTATACACAAAATTATCAGCTTGTAACTGCTTGAACCCTCCCCCCCACTATTTTATAACCCCCCTCCTCACCCCTACTTTCCTCTAATAATTCGCATCACTATATTAATATTAAAGGTCATCTCTTTTATTCATGAGAATATTTATTTTGTTACGTAATTTTTACTTCCTTGTGTGTGTTTTTTTCTCTGTTTCATTCATTACACATCTTTAACCGTAAGCCATTCTATTCTAAGGGTGGAATTGATTGGCAAATGATTTAAATAAATCAGGGGGAGAATCTGAACCCAGATCCTTTAGTTTTTGATTTTATCAATACCTCTAACCACTCAGCCAAGGAATAAAGGCGTAATGTTTATGTAGAGTTGTATAAAAAATATTCTATTAGATTTAGCGTTTACAGATAAGGGGCAATTCATTAATTACGTAAGGGTCTTGAGGGGGGAGGGGGGAGGGTCGTAAAACTCATTTTTACGTAATACTTTTTGAATCAAAATTCAATACAAAGAATCTAATTTCATTTTGAATTCCCAATAGTTTCCTTTATTTTATAGTGTACAATGTAATTTAAATTCTATTTTAATAATTATTATTGCTTATTGAAAAAAAAACATTTTATTATTTAGAAGAACGAGATAAAGTCTTACGTAAGAAAGGGGAGGGAGGTTCGAGAAATCTGCATGGGCGTAGCCAGACATCTTGTTAGGGGGGGGGGGGGGTTTGCAATTAATATATACATAGATTATTAATTATTTATTTAAATAAAAAAAAAATCTGGTGTGACTGGCGCACAGCACACAACTTTCTCTTACCTTCGGTAATCGAAAGTTGTGTTCTGTGCTTGTCACACCAGATTTTTTGTGTCGACATATATTTAGTTCCCGACAGTACGGAACATATGAATTCAGATGTAAAATTTATAAGTATGGGAAAATATTTATATTTTGTTACCATGGAAACCATTTCTCCTATCTTCCCTATGAAATACAAGAGTAAAGTGGTCTTCAGAAGATTACAATTGCAAAATGAGAATATACATTTTAAAGAGCATCTAAAAAATAATTGATTTTTGAATTTTAAAAAAAATCGTTGGAGCAAATTTTGAGAAAATCGAAAAAAACTGAAAAAGTACATCAGTAAAGTACTAGTACTCTTTGGCCGATTTTGATTAAAAGCTTATTTTTCCGGTCCCGGGGGGTGTTTATCTTAAATATAAAATTTCAACCTCGTAGCTCAATTCCTTCATGCTTAAAATTGAACACACACCCGCCCACCCACCCATCCACACACCCACCCACAGACAGACCATGTCGCGAAAACTACTTTTTTGGATTCAGGGGACCTCAAAACGTGAAGATCCATCAAAATCTCGACATCGAATTTTTGACATGAATCCAATACTTTCTCTATATATATATATTACATATATACATAGGTAAGAGAAAGTAAAAATTAAATTAATGTAGTGGATTGCGGCGTTAAAAAAAATTTCCAATGGGAAATATATATATATATATTTTTTTAGGGTAAGCCAGGGGGGGGCAAAGGCCCCTCCCTGCCTCCCCCTGGCTACGCCCATGGAAATCTGTATACTTACATGGGGTAGGGGGGGGGGGTCAAAAATGACTAAAATTGTCCTTACGTAATTAATGAATGGCCCCTAAGCAATCCACTCTACATGATATGTATATAAATAAAATGTGTAGCCTTAACTCTGACATTAAGGATGATTTGCAAAGGCCATAGGGAATATATTAGGGTATATAAATTGTAATTGAGAGCACACGGGGGGGTCCGTAAAAAGGGAGGGAGGCAAGACGCCAGAATGTCGCTGGTTACATACATATACTCTACAATCAATAAGCTCCCTATCTCTATCTCTCTCTCTCTCTTCCATTAAAAATTTTTATTTATCTTTCTGGATTAAATGTTAAATAAAATAGAAATGAAAAAAATCTGGTGTGACTGTCGCTCAGCACACAACTTCGGTAATCGAAAGTTGTATTTTGTGCTTGTCACACCAGATTTTTTGTGTCGACATATATTTAGTTTCCGCAGATATATTAGAATTCAAGATGTAAAATTTACATGTGAAAATGTTTATATTTTGTTACCATGGCAACCATTTCTCCTATATTTTCTATGGAGTACAAGAATAAAGTGGTCTTCAAAATATTTCAATGCCCAAATGAGAATATACATTTTAAAGAGCATCTAAAAAATAATTGATTTTTGAATTTTAATCAAAATCGGTTTAACGAATTTTGAGAAAATAAAAAAAAAACTGAAAAAGTACATCAGTAAAGTATTAGTACTCTTTGGTCGTTTTTGTTCAAAAGCTTCTTGTCACGTCCCATTGGAGTGCCTAAATTAAATATAAAATATCAACTTCCTAGCTCTTTTCGTTCTTGAGATATTTTGTTCACAGACACACAGACAGACCATTTCGCGAAAACCACTTTTTTTGATTCAGGGGACCTCAAAAAGTGTATATCCATCAAAATCTCAACATCGAATTTCGGAACAGGCATCAGTTGCATAATTTTTACTGTACTGTTGGCGCCACAAGTGTTCAAAAGTGTAGCCTTGAGCTTAGGCAACCAAGATGCTTAGTTATTGGAAGTTTTAAAAGTAGCTCTTCCCCTTCATTGCATTAAAAACTATTTTTTAAATATTGGTTTGGTTGACTAAGCCCTTGATAACATCCCAAAACATCAACATCTGGACATGATTTATTTTTTTTCATCGAATACTCGATACCCATTCCTAATTTCCAGCCTGTTAAATAGTCAAACTTATTTTGAAGTAACAAGATTTTCAGCCGAACCCGAAACCGAAATTCGGTCTTAACATGTTAATCTTAGTTTGGGCCGAAACCGTAACCAAAACAGAAAGTTGTTTTAAACTTTTTCTTAAAATTTCCTTACACAAAATTCTTAATAAATTTTCCGTCGTGACTAAAACTATCACTCCACTTTTCCCTCTTTCGAAAATCATTTGACTTTTTTTTTAGGTAGGAATATCATTGGACGTTTTTTTAATTTTTTTTTTTTTTTTGTTTACGAGTCTAATCCCATCTTTTCAGGTTTCAGCTGGTTTTTGGCCGAAACAAGGATGTTTGGCCGAAACCGTAACCGAAACCGAAACTTCGGTCGTTTCCTAAGTAATTCATCGGCAAAGTAGTCCCACCTCCAGATTGATATGTCCATTAAAATATCGATAGATACGTAGGGCTTTTAGCTGGTAGTTCAATCAGGATAGGTGAAAAGGAGAAGAAAATCGGCAGCTAGTTGCATTTCATTAATTTATTCCCACCACGTTGATGTTTCGATCCCGGTTGGGATCATCCTCAGAACAGATGGGTGTTATGTATGCGTATATTTGTAAATTTCAATTAAAATTTATTGAAATTTACAAATATACACATACCATCTATTGCAATAGTATTGAGAATAAAGCCCGGAAGTTAGGCAGCCCAAATGGCAGCTGGTCTGTCTAAGAAATATCTTTTTCAAAGCAGACAATAGGGCGATCGGCCTTTATTACCATAAAAATTTATCTTTTTAATATATTAGTGAACGTGTACCATTTGGGCTGCCTAACTGCCGGGCTTTATTCTCAATACTATTGCAATAGATGGTACATAACAGTGTTGGGATCGAAACGTCAAAGTGGTGGGAATAAAATAAAGAAATGCAACTAGCTGCCGATTTCCTTCTCCTTTTCACCTATCCTGATTAAAATATCTCTCAAATAGAGGATATAACGGGGGAAGGGAGGATGGGAAGTTTAATTGATATTTATTTAATCAAATCCGAATGTCTACCAAACCAAACTTACAAATATCTTTGAGTTGTTATTTTTACATCTCTAATCATTAGACTTGAAGGCGGGAGGTGAAACTCCTTTTTTTTTTTATGGGAATAAACTCAACGAAAACGCCCTTTGTCCTTTTCTCTCTGTGTGCCCGATGACCATTTACAAAAGGGAAGAAAGAAGCAATGCTCAGGTAGCAAGCAAAAACATCTTTCTATCTCTTTTGCACACCACTATAAAAAATTAACTGTCCGGGATGAGGGCACCTTTACTTAAATATAAAATCGTAGCTCAATTTCCTTCATGCCTTAAATCATCACACACAGGGACTCAGGGACCTCAAAACATTTACTGTATATCCATCAAAATCTTTGACATCGAATTTTTGACATGATCGCAATACATTCTCTCTATATATTACATATATAGGTAAGAGAAAGTAAAAATTAGGTGTTGGCTGTGTCTTCTACACAGCTGGTGGCTTTTTAACGTGACAACGTCTTTTGCTTGACTTCAAAAAATTTTTTCTTTCTCTTACCTATATTGAAATATAAAGAGAGAAAGTATTGTTTTTTTTTTTTTTTTACTAGTACTTTGTTCCCATTAATAAACATGTTCAAACATTTTCATTGTAACAATATATGACAGGCGTGGCCAAACTTTTATCCATTAAGGGCGACTTATGCTTAAAAAATGAGGTTTTTCGAGAAAAAAACTAATTTTGGAGTTAATCACTCGGGATTTTTTTATTTATTCTATTAGAGGTTTTCTTTCTGCACCAAATGACATCCCATTTAGTCTGATCTGATTAGCCGTTCGGAATCTACAGGGATTTAAACTTTCAAATTAGAATTTACCGCAGCGCGGTAAAATAAAATGATAGGAAAAAAATAAATGGTGAAATCTTTAGCTGAAAACTCATTCTTTCTAACCGTATATTCCCCATAATTATACCTCTTAAGACAGAGGAGTTATTCAAGCCGATAAACTTTTTCGTGCATGCCCCTCTAACCTGCCACTATAGACACATGATTTGTAAGACGTTGTCACGTCAAAAATAATTAAAGATAATCAATTTATAATTTTTTTTTTTTATTTCTAGATCTTTGTAATTACATGAATTCCATCAAAATTATCCTAGATAATAGTTAAATCAAATCTTTAATGCAAATGTTTGAATAAAAAGTATAGAATTGCTGCCTTTTCAATTGATTTATTTAACGCTGACACAATGGGAAAAGTGCTGGTGCACTCATTTACATTAGAACAATAAATGCAATCTCGTAAGTGCAATTATGTGGCCCTTTGAAAGGGCTTTGCAGTTGGCTCAATGCAATATAATCAGTTACTAGGCAACTAATCCCTCTGATTACATTGGAGACCTCGTTTATTGGAAAAATTCTGTATTTGCTCCCTAGAAATATAATTTCTAGTTTTTTTTCTCTTACCTCTATATATGTTAATATATAGACCCTGTTACGCATTAGTGTGTCAAGCGCCAGCTACCGAGTTTTGAGAAGATTAACATTAAAGTTTTTTGTTTTCATTGGATTATATATAATTTTTTTTGTCAATTGTGCAAATAACATTAAATATAAATTTTTTTAGGACATATTTCATAAAAAATATTATTAATTATAGCATTTGAAACAATATTCCGTGCTTAACTCAAAATTTTTTGGCGCTTGACACTCTCATGCATAACAGGGTCCATATAGAGAGAGAAAGTTTTAAAAATTTCATGTTGATATTCTGAGTCCAAAAAAGTAGTTTTTCGCATTTTCTCAAAATTCGCTCCAATGATTTTAATTAAAATTCAAAAATCAATTATTATTTTAGATACTCTTGAAAATGTATATTCTCATTTTGCCATTGAAATCTTTTTAAGCCCACCTTAAGTACAGAATCGAAGCATAGCACAAAACTTTCTCTTACCTCCCGTAATTGAAAGTTGTGTGTTATGCTTTCATTCACACTAGACATGGGTGATACTGTATCAATCTGATATTTTGTATCAGGTATGAAAAAGTAACAGATAGTCATAATGGGTGCGAGCAAAAAATATCAGGTATTTGAGTAACAGCTACTCAGGCATACTCCACTAGACTCGTACTGGGTTTCTCGCGCTTGCGCATTGATCGAATACTTTCTTTTCACTTTAGAGCGTCTTTACCCGATACAGTTTTCGTATCGCCTGTTCTCTCATTCCTTCTCTCTTGCGACCCTCAACTCGCGACGCTCCGCCCCGTCTCTTCTCTCCTGACAGGGCAATTTCGCTAGCTCTGGCGCGCTTTTCGAACGTCATTCCGAATCATTTTTACATTTTTTACTCTACTTTTCTCACTAGGCCCTATAATAATTAAATACAAATCTAATTATTACTAATATATTATTTCTCTTTTCTTTAATTTAAGAGAGGAGAAATGAAAAAAAAAAAAATTTTTAATAAATAAGTTATGTTTTTTTACTTTGAAACTTTTTTATTTAAAAACATTAATTAAAAAAGTAAAAATACAAGTAACTGTGAATTTAAAAACATAATGAACTTCAATAAATTAAATTTCTTTCACTAGTAAAGAAATTTGTTAATTATTTTTCTAGTGCAGTATATAACATGACATTTTAAATTTAGAGACATTAAAATGTCAATTCAGTCAGTTTGGAAAACTCTTTAGTAATGAATAATTATGAGTTTTTGATTTTTCAAGTCAAGAATATTTATAAATACAGGGGAAAAAAACTTTGAAAAATGTTAATTTAGTCTCTAGTAAAATGACATTTCATACTACGTATCGAATCTGTTACTTGTATTTATGTGAAGTTAGCGTTGCTGAGTGAAATCTGTATCGGGTACAAAAATATCTGGTAAAAATATCGGGTATGAACAAGTACCTGTAACAGCGAGTACCTGGTACAGCAAAATCGCGTATCGACCCATGTCTAATTCACACCAGATTTGTTAAATTTCATAATTAAAAGATATCAGTCAGAAAGTAATAATTTATTCAACTAATTTCCTTATTGATTTTAAAAATTTCCCGTTATTTTCATATATTTATTTATTATTGTATTATATAACTACATTAGTTTAATTATGTAGAATAATTATTTATATATAAAAAAAAACATAATTCTAAAGGATATTCTCACAATGAATGAAACTATCAACTTAAATTCAAATTTGATTTATTTAAGGGGGTTCAGGAGCGACGTCTAAACGTACTTTAAAAATAACTAGACTATTATAAGGAATTTTTCAATGAGGTTTTTTTTTAAATGAATTAAATTCATAAGAGATTATTGGGACATCGAGCTATAATTTTTTTAATGACTTATTAAAAAATTATCGTAATTAATTTTTTTGTTATCAAGCAAATACAAAAAAACAATCTGTCCCAATAATCTTTAATTTATTTTAAATTTAAAAATGAATTTATTGTTATTATTAATCACATATTAATTAAGAAATTTTTAAAATAAGCTTAGAGTTAAAATTCAACTGTCAAATTAGTTCAGCATTCTTGCAATAGATGGCAGGCTAGTCTAACAGCAGATATAGTATTAGCCTATATCTGGTCTATATTAATATATTTTTATGCTTTTATAGAAGATACATAAAATATAATAACATTTATTTGTTAAAAGATCAATGAAAATCAACCAAATGCATTAAATATTATTAGCTACCATTCTGGCATCTCTTGGCAAATTTTTGAATTACTTGATATTTGGGCATACTTTTTATGACACACAACGCCATCTTAGCGGGAAAAACATGCGTAACCACTTCAAGCCCCATATTTTCTCAATTTTTCTTGGGGCAAGGAGCTTTCTGGGAGGGGAGGGGGCAGGCCCCCGGCACCTGCCTAGTTACGCCCATGTTGCCCCAATTAGTCCCACTGTGCGGGGTTGGTATATCCAATTCCCTCTCTACTCACTTGTCAGTGAAGCCAAGTCCTCCAAGGTGCTCCTCTTCATTATCGTCCCATATGACATATTCTTCCAATAAAGAAATTGCATCTCTAAAATTAAACCTCTGCTCCTCCGGAAGAGGTCTCGGAGTAACTGTCTTCGTATAGTATTGTGATAAGACCATCCTGGTCATAGTCAGCACGATGAGATGAGTTGAAAACGTTCAAAAAAGAAACAAAAGCTGAATGACATGGTCCTTGTTGTTTTTGTTGAAGAATTGACCTTGAGAAGAAATTAAACAGAATTTGAAGCATAACTAACACGCATGCAAATTGGCTTGTGTAATCGTTCGGGCAATAGAATAATTTTTTTTTCCCTTTTGACTTTTGGTCATTTTTAGATTCGTTTACGTAATCGTGAAAAAAAGGAAGATATTATTAATCGTTTAATTTTTTTTTCTTCTTTGGAATCTTCTCTAATGGATCCAGTACCGAGCAGGCTTTTATTCAAATATAATTTACGAAAATCCTCCAATTTGTGACTTGATGTTTTTTATAACCTGCATTTTTTTGTTAGTAATTGTGATGATAGCAACTATTTGAACAAGTCTGAAGTGAGCAACTTCAGACTTAATTAAAGCAACAATAGAAATAAATTTATTAACTCTGATTATTGTATTTTAATGTGACGTTTTTGTTAATAAAAACAAACCTATATGGTAATCCTGTGTTTTTATTCTCGCTATTACAGTAATGTTAATTGGTTTTTTATTTTTCTTTAAAAAAAAATCTATCGAAATCTACCTGAAAGAAAAATGAAGAAAAAAAATTTCCAAAATTGTTTCTAATGGAAATGGGAATTAGGTATTCAAAAATTAAACCAAGTCGACCTTTCTACTCTTATCTTCACTAATCCATTCCAAAAAGAATTATGCAATCGTTGTGATGAGATATCAAAATTGACACTTACTAATGGTCCTGTCCCAGATTTGGATATCTGCCTTAAATCACTCCCTGTTCGAAGAGAGGAATTATTCATTTAAATCCAATGGAATAGAAAGATTGAGCGGAAGAAAGGAGAGAAAGAAATGGGATTTCCTTCTTGTAATCCTCAAGAAAACAACACTTGAGGTAAACAAACAACTGTTGCTCTATACAATTCAACATGCATACAAACAATTTCTTTAAACTTTGTCAATTCAAATTCTTAAATCTCCATACTGCTCTGCATGGTATTTCTACCATATCATTTACTCAATTTTACTTTTGAGTCATTTGCTGGCCTTGAATTTGGTCGCGTACTCGAGGACAAAATTTTCTTGACCTTGAATTTGACAAATGAAGATAGCATCTTCTAAGTACGTCGCTCAACTTTCTCATAACTCATCCAGAAATATAAAATATTGAATCACTTATAAAATGCATTTGAAAAAGACAATTTCACAAAACATGTAGGCCTATTTCTGTTGAAAACATTTTATTATGCTATCACCTAGGTAAAAGAAAGTATTGGATTCATGTCAAAAATTCGATGTCGAGATTTTGACGGATATACACGTTTTGAGGTCCCCTGAATCCGAAAAAGTGGTTTTCGCGACATGGTCTGTCTATCTGTCTGGGTTCAATTTAAAGCATGAAGGAATTGAGCTAGGAGGTTGAAATTTTATATTTAAGTTAGACGCCCACCTAGGGCGTGAAAATAAGCTTTTAATCAAAATCGGCCAAAAAATACTAGTACTTTACTGATGTACTTTTTCAGTTTTTTTTTCAATTTTCTCAAAATTCGCTCCAACGATTTTGTTTTAAATTTCAAAAATCAATTATTTTTTAGATGCTCTTTAAAATGTATATTCTCATTTTGCCATTGAAATCTTCTGAAGACCACTTTACTCTTGTACTCCATAGAAAAGATAGGAGAAATGGTTGCCATGGTAACAAAACATAAATATTTTCCCATACTTATAAATTTTACATCTTGAAAATCGAATGTACCGTACTGTCGGAAACTAAATACATGTCGACACAAAAAATCTGGTGTGACAAGCTCAGTACACAACTTTCGATTACCGAAGGGTCAGGACCAGTCAAACCAGATTTTTTTTAAAGATTATAAGAATTTTGTAAAAATGTTTATGAACGAATTGAATGATAAATGACTTGAAACACGAAAAAGTCAAATGTATTTCGTTTTAAGATACGGCATCTCACAATAACGCATTAACGATTTTTCAATTACTTTTTTTATAAAATACACAAAAATATAGTTTAAAAAAAAAAAAAAAAATGAGTGTTGGCTGGCTGCCTAATCATTCATTCAATTATTCATCGATGAAAAAACCGACTTGAAAATGACAACACAATCATATTTCAAATTAGGAAGTGTCAGTATGATATCATTCTGCAAACATAACTTTCGTTTACTCTATTATTATCATTAACATTTAAATGATTTATAATTGGGTCGTTTTCGGAATAGTAAAAATGCTGCCCTTAGCTGTGTAGTTACTTACTGTAGCAGCAGGAGGAAACACCCCGAGACCCGAGAAAGGGGCGCGGAGACCCGGGTGCATAAAAAAAATCTGGTGTGACTGGCGCACAGCACACAATTTTCTCTTACCCTTCGGTAATTTTATAATCCTTTTAGCCCAATGACTGGTGGCTTACGGGCATAATAAAGAAAAAAAAATGTTTTTTAATGACACCTGTATGATTTTGTTTTGATTTTTCTTTCCACAATTAACGAAAAATGTCGTTTTCTTCTGTGATTATTTCAAAAACTATACAGTTTTCAAGAAAAATATCAAAGAATAAAAACTTTTTAAAATAGAGTAATTTATTATAATCATAACAAAAAAATTGAAAATTTCAAAATTTTCGAAAAAACTTTTTAAGTAAAGTACTACTTCCAAGTGACGTATTTACTCCAAAAGTTGATAGAAATCTACAATTTTAGTGTAAGGAGCATATACCAAATTTCATCCATCTAGCTGCTTTGGTTTTTAAGCAATCGTGTTCACACACACACACACAGACGTAATTCCAAAAGAATATACGAGAAAGTCTCGGGGAAGTCATTCCCCATATTTTACTTATTAAACGCAAGTGGTCAAGTTTAGAACTAAGACAGAACACAACTTTCGATTACCGAAGGTAGGAGAAAGTTGTGTGCTGTGCGTTAAGTTACACAAGATTTTTTTTTTTGGGGGGGGGGCGACATTTTTGTTTCTGCGGAGGGGGGCGGCGCAAGTCAATGTAGTTACCACCCTGTGTAGCAGCTTCCCCATCTCTGAGAGAAGAAGATGGAATACTTTCATTCCCTGATAGTTTGTTAACCTTGAAAAATAAAATCCAACTTTTATTTTGCTTTATTGTTCATTAAAGTCCAATTAAAAAATCTTTCCGGTGCAGTTTCATTGTTTATTTCACTAAATTCAGCTCTAAATAGACGATGACTTGGTCTCTTCTCAAGGACGGGAAACCAACTTCGCAATGCTCGCTCGCTCACCCACTCACTTTATATATTCATTCAAATTTCCAATTTTTACTTTCTCTTACCTATGTATATATGTAATATATATAGAGAGAGAAAGTATTGGATTCATGTCAAAAATTCGATGTCGAGATTTTGATGGATATACACGTTTTGAGGTCACCTGAATCCAAAAAAGTGGTTTTCGCTGTCATGGTCTGTCTGTGTTCAATTTTAAGCATGAAGGAATTAAGCTATTTTATATTTAAGTTAAGCACCCCCACCAGATTTTTTTAAATGATCACCTTTGTTTTATTTTACAATTTCCTTTAAAATATATGCACAAATGATTCATCAAAAAAAAAAAAAACCTTTCTAAAAGATTACAATTAAAGAAAAATTTGTTTGGTCACAGTGAATTAACTAACTCAGTGCGTTTCATTAAATCTTATCTAGAGCTAGAAATAAATTCATTCTTCTTTTAAAGCGTTAATGTAACGTGAATGAAATCATTAGTTGCTTTTTATTATGCATAATAATATGGACCGTTTATTTTGAAAGTGGTGTAAGTCCATTTTCTATTGTGTCGAGAAAATAAAAGGTTATCATTTCTGTTTAATAAATAATCTATTTACCGACCCACTTTCAAAATAAACGGTCCATATATCCTATTATATTTAGAATGCCGTATTTTTGTCAAAAAGAAATATAAGCACTGGCCAGTGGTGCAACCGGGGTTTGCTCCTGGGGGGGTGTTCGGGGGGGGGGGGGGTGGTTTTTTTTTTTTTGGAGGAAAATTTTTTTTTTTCCCACACCCGGTTGTTTTTTTGTGCGGGGGGGTGGTTTTTTCTGTTAAAATAAATATATTTTTTTTTTTTTTTTTATATGTTCCCGCTTTTCGGGCCCCCCGATTTTCCCTCTTTTCCCCCCCGCGCCCCCCTTTTTTTTTCTTTTTCTCCCCCCGGTTCCCTTTGTTTTTTTGCGGATTTGAGAAGATTAAATTTTTTTTTTTTTTTTTTTTTTATTTATATATTTTTTTTTTTTTTTTTTTTTAAGGGGGGGGGAAACCAAAACCCCCCCCCCCCCCGCACTGACAAACGAATCATTTGGATATTTAATTCATTTCATGTTGTTGGGCCAAGCGCCCAAGGTCCCGGGGAGTCTCCAGCCTTCCCGGGGCATCGCTGTCCATTGCCCCGTAAATAACACCCCCGCAGGGGGCACGTCAAGGTGCGCATAGACATAAAAATTATATAAAAGAATTAAAAAATTTTTATTATCTATATATATAATTCGCTAATGTCCGTCTGTCTGTCTGTCACGCTCTATTTAGGCAACTTCCAGTTGGAATTTTGAAGTGAAATTTTATATGCATAAAGAGGACCTTCTCGGGATTACAGGAAAATTATTTTCATCCTGAAATTCCCATAACTTTTTGAGTTATTAATTCTTAAAGTTACGATTTCTCCCTTAGGGTGTTTCTTTTCATTTGTGTATTCCATGAATGTAAACAAATCCTCAAGCAGGCACTGAATTGGAATGGAATAATAATAATAATTTCTTTTCATAATTAAGAAGCCCTCGAGGCTTGTTGTAGGGGTTAGCGTGCTAACCTCGTATACCAAAAGTCGCGGGTTCGGACCCCAGGCAGTCTGATGCTTTTATTTAATCTATTTGGATATCAAAGTATTATGAAGTTCGAATTTTTTGACGATTACAATACTTTCCCTCTAAATCGTATCAGTTTCTTCTTTCTTTTTTTTTTTTTTTAACTTCCCTTTTCTCTTCCCTCCCTCCACACCTTCCCTCTTTTCGGCAACTCAGGCCATTAAGACTTAGACGATAATTATTGATAAATATACATATAGGGGTCCAGGATTCTTATTTAAGATTTGGTATCCAATTGGCTTAATAAAATCATCGGATGCCTGGGGTCGAACCCGCGACGTTTGGTATATGAGGTTAGCACCTAATTACGCCATGCCCGAGGGCTATCTTTCTATAAATCATTTACTCTTTCTGTTTTTTTCTTATTTTGGTTTGTCTACTTGGTCCGTGTAGGTTTAGTTATTGAGAGAGATGGTTTTCTTTTTGTTATTCGATTTCTCCCATAGGAAGTGTATAGAGAAATATTTATGTATTCTTTTCATTTGTGTATTCCATGAATGTAAACAAATCCTCAAGCAAGCACTGGATTGGAATGGAATAATAATAATTTTCTTTTCATAATTAAGAAGCCCTCGAGGCTTGTTGTAGGGGTTGGCGTGCTAACCTCGTATACCAAAAGTCGCGGGTTCGGACCCCAGGCAGTCCGATGCTTTTATTTAAGCCATTTGGATATCAAAGTATTATGAAGTTCGAATTTTTTGACGATTACAATACTTTCCCTCTAAATCGTATCAGTTTCCTATCTTATCTATAAATCATTTTAACTCGCTATTCACTCACTGGCAAAAAGACAACGTTCTCGCTTCTCTACATATTAATACTTTTTAACAGATTTTTAAATAGAAGTTTTTTGTTCAAATAAACCTTGAGTTTTTCACGTGTCAAAGATAAAAGGATTTTTTCATAGTTCATATTAGAGAGAGATGGAATTTCCTGCTTACTTTAGAAGTACACATTCTAATAAAATAGAATAGTATATTCAAAATAGTTTTTTCAACCAGAATATTCCCCTTAAAAATACAAAATATGAAAAGACGGTGTCAAGGGAACCTCTTATTAGCTTTGAACAAAATTATGTTAATGAATAAATCACTCATTCTTTGTCACTTCCTCTCTCCCTATTTTTATCTTTATAATAAATCTCATTTGAAGGGGGGTAGAATTTTATGAGCTTCATTTAAAAAAAAAACACGATTTTAATTTTGATAACATAATCACTTAATTTAAACAAAAAATAGAGGATTCCGTCTCTGAGGGTCTACTTGAAAGGGTCGGGCAAATTTCTATTTATATAATAATTAAGAAGAGTGCTTTTAAAGATTTTAGGGGTGTGTAAACATGGGCGTAAAAAGAGGGGTGCCCCCCAGAAAGCTCCCTGCCCCTAGAAAAATTGAGAATATATGGGGCGTTCCAGGCCCCCCGGAGGATAGCTGGTCCTATGCCCCCCCCAGCCAAATTCTGTAGTTACGCCCATGTGTTTCAAACTTAGCACAATGGTAGAATTCGTGCCTAAAACCAGATCCTGCTACTTGAAGTCTGGGGCTAAGATTCCGTCTTATGTGACAAAAATCTATTTCATTTGAATTGAAATAAATAGGGAAAGGGTCTAAATGTCCTCCGATGCCGAATTGACCTTAAATTTAAAAAATAATTTACGAATGGGCAGCTAAATCACTTGAAGAAATTCAGTTATTGAATACACCCCGAACTAATGTATCTCAGAAAATTTCTTCAAAAAATAATATTATTTACATCGTTCATTCATCATTCTTTTACATCGAAATGAACATGGTTGGAAGGAGTGGGGGGGGGAGGGGCCACTCCCCCTCGGAAATTAATATCTTCCTATTTTTTAAGAATTTATAGCATCTTGTAGACTGTGAACGATACTCATTATAATAAACGAATATATATATTGATAGGGTCATCATAATTTATTGAGGCTAGATCCCGACCAGTGGCGTAGTGAGCTTATCTCGCGCCCGGGGCATAATACCTTTTTAGCGCCCCCCCCTCCATTCGACAACCATATAATATTATATGTAAAATATACAAAATTATTATGGAGGCGGTTTAACTCGCCGAAAGCAAAATCTCCCCTAAAACAAACTCGCCAAAAATCCGGAAAGTTCCACAATAAAATACCGTGGTATTTTTAAAAATCTGGTGTCGACATACGTATATATAGTTTCCGTCTATATATTAGAAGATGAAATGAAATTTATAAGCAGGGCTCGGGCCCTCGGGCTTGGTCTAAAGGCTAGAGTGCTGGCCTTCTAAACCAAGGGTCAGGGGTTTGGATCCCAGGCAGTCCGATGATTTTACTTAAGCCATTTGGATTCCAAATGGCTTAATTAAGAATGCCTGAACCCCCAATAGATATATATATTTAATAACGTTTATCGTAAAAGTCTTATATGGCCTAAGTGGCCGAAGCGACTGTGTGCATGTGTGTGTGACTGTGAGTGTGAATGAGGAAAAAGTGTGAGTGTTTTTTTTATTTAAAAAAAAAATTCTAATAAAACCTCAAATTATGGATTTAAAAAGGCCAAAATATGCATCAAAAAATATTCTGTGTGTGTATGTGTTCAATTTTAAGCATGAAGGAATTGAGCTTGAAAGATGAAATTTTATATTTAAGTTAGGCGCCCCCCTAGGGCGTGAAAATAAGCTTTTAAACAAAATCGGCCAAAAACTACTAGTACTTTATTGATGTTAATTTTTCAGTTTTTTCAATTTTCTCAAAATTCGCTTCAACGATTTTGATTAAAATTCAAAAATCAATTAGTTTTTAGATGTTCTTTAAAATGTATATTCTCATTTTGCTTTTGAAATCTTATGAAGACTACTTAACTCTTGTACTTGATAAGAAAGATAGAAGCCAGGGTATCAAAATATAAATAGATATTTTCCCATACTTATAAATTTCATTACATCTTCTAATATATCGACGGAAACTATATATACGTATGTCGACACAAAAAATCTCATGTGACAAGCACAGTACAGTACCTTTGGTAAGGGAAAGTTGTCTGCTGTGCGACAGTCACACCAGATTTTTTAAAATATTTTATTTTGGAACTTTTCGGATTTTCGGCCATTTTTTTTCGGCGAGATTTTTTTCGTGCGAAAAAATTTTCAGCGAGATTTTGCTTAGGGCGAGAAAATTTTCGGAGAGTTTTTCTTTTTTGGCGATTTTTTTTTTCGACGAGATTTTGCTTTCGGCTAGAAAATTTTCGGTGCGTTTTTTTTTTTGGGGAGTTTTTTTCGTCGACTTTGTTTTCGGCATAAATTATTATATTACACTGGCACTACATTTAAAATATATTTTCCTGAAATCAATTATAATAAAAATAAAAATTATCCAGCAATTTTTTGTTTTTCGGACCATTTGGCGCCCCTTTGTGAGTGGCGCCCGGGGCATCATGACCCCCCCTTGCCCCCCCCCCCCTCGCTACGCCACTGATCCCGATAGACGACTTCCGTGGAGTCTGGGGGCTATGTAAAATTTTTTGAAAATGAGGCACCGAAATCTGCGTTTTTAGCTATCCTGAGGCATGAAAAATCATTATCAAACTTGATTTATAAGCCTTTTAAATTAAAAATTAATTACAAATTTATTATAATTAAGCCTTTTCAATACACTATCACAGGGCCGCAGCAAGGAAAACTTGCGCCCGGGGCCAAGATTATAATTTGCGCCCCTCCCCCAAAAAAAAAAAATTATAGAATTTTTTTATTCTATGCTTTAAGAGAAAACATTTTTATTTTTAAATCATTAATTTTTTTCTTATATAAAAATAATTACAAATTTATTTGCCATTCCATAACTTTGCCCTCAAGCTGATTGGGGAGGGGGGGGCAGCCAGGGGGTGCATTCACCCACCCTCGACCCCTGTAGCGCGGCGCCTTCATAGTATCGAAAAAATAAAAATAATTATAACAAACTATATCATAGGCGTAGCCAGAAATTTTTGATGGGGGGGGGGTTCAGGATGATTTCTCCCCCCCCCCCCCCGACTAATGGGTCAGTATATGGCGTCTAATAAAATATATGACTCCCCCCCCCGTACCGGCTCGGGCCCGCCCTTCCCTAATTAGGTAGGTGCTACAATTTTTCATTCAACTCGTTTCAGGCAAATCAAAAAACCTTTTACTTTTTTATGTTTAGTCTTATCTCAGATTTCCTTCTCCTTAAGCAAAAAAATCTTTACTTAACAATTTCTTTATTACTACTTAGAGAAAAAAAAAATAATAAATTTATTTATATAATAATTTTTATTATTTTTCATTTGCGAGATTTAATCAATTTTAATCGGCTTTAATTTTTTATAAAGCAAGACAAAAATCAATTCTTTTCAATGGGAAAATTCTGAATTTTCTTGAATTTTTTGCGTTTTATTTAATTTTTTTTTTAAAGCTAGAGAATATATTTTACTTTCTCTTACCATATAAATGAAATATATTAATATATAGAGAGAAAGTATTTTGTATTATAGAGCTTAAATATCGAGTCATGGCTTGGGTCCAATGGGGGGGGGGTTTGAACCCCCAAATCCCTCCCCCCGTGGCTACGCCTATGAACTATATAATATACAAATCAACTAATTACCCGGAATCAGTGGCGTAACCACATTGAATGGCAACCCCTCCCCCGCAGATGCAAGAAAGGCCCCCTCCGCCCAAAAGAAATATTTGTCAATATAGAATTTCAAAAATTTTAAATCTATATGTGAGCATGCACATGAAAAGGTACCAAATCTTTATCGGGGTCAAAATTAAGTTTTTATGCTTTCCGAACAGAACACATCCTGCTGAGTAAGCCGATATTTTTAGAATTTATTTATCATTTTTTTGTTTGGAAAATATGAATTTTTAAAATTTTGGTTTTGGAAAAACCTAGTGTTGAGTTTAAAGTTTGTTTTTTCAATTTTTTTTTTTATAAAAAATACATCGATTTTGATGAATCGAATATTTCATCATATAAGATGAAGAACTAGAGAATCGGAATCCGTAGGCCTAACAAAAATAGGGTACGAGAAAGTAAAAATATGGTGTGACTGTCGCACAGCACACAATTTCCCCTTACCTTCGGTAATCAAAAGTTGTGTTCTGTGCTTGTCATACCAGATTTTTCGTGTCGACATATATTTAGTTTCCGCCAATATATTATCATACTTATATATAAAAGGCTAAGAGGGTGTCCGATGTGTGAAACAACCAATCAGGCCTCAGGGATAGCGCCATGGTAACAAAATATAAATATTTACCCATGTTTACGATTTTTTTTATTTATTTACATTTTGAATTCTAAAATATCGGCGTAAATTTTTTGTCTGTGTACCGGGAGAGTCCCGGAAAGGATATGATTCACAAAAAATCTTAAGTTCATGAATAATTAACCGCTAAAATAATCTCTATATATAAAAATGAAAAGGGAAAATGTATGTACCGGTATGTATATAAGTAGGCGAGCAAGGGGGTCCAGGGGCGCAGCCCCTGGCTAGACGGAGAGCCCCGCCGAAGGCGGGCCTTTGCGTCTAGTAATTTATAAGTATGGGAAAATATTTATATTTTGTACCCATGGCAACCATTTCTCCTCCTGATCTACTCGAAAGAGGAGCTTTGAGCTTAGGCAACCAAAAGACTTGGTTTTATGAAATTTTATTTTAAAAGTAGCTTTCCTCTTTCAGTTGCATTAAAAAAAGATGATTTATTTATTTTAAAAATATTGGTTTGGTTTAGGAACCGACCGAATATTCGGTTTCGGTTACGGTTTCGGCCGAAACTAAGATTGAGGCCGAATATTCGGTTTCGGTTGAAAATCTTGTTTCGGTCGGACCCTAGTTTGGTTGACTAACAATTGTAAGCTTAAGAGCCTCTCGAGCAGATCAGGCACTTGTCACTGTACAAGAGTAAAGTGGTCTTCAGAAAATTTCAATGGCAAAATGAGAATAAACATTTTAAAGAGCATCTAAAAAATAATTGTTTTTTCAATTTTAATCAAAATCGTTGGAGCGAATTTTGAGAAAATCGAAAAAAACTGAAAAAGTGCATCAGTAAAGTACTAGTACTCTTTGGTCGATTTTGTTCAAAAGCTTCGTGTCACGTCCCATGGGGGTGCCTAATTTAAATATAAAATTTCAACCTCCTAGCTCTTTTCGTTCTTGAGATATTTTGTTCACACACACACACCCCCCCCCCCACCCACAGACACACACACACACACACACACACACAGACAGACCATGTCGCGAAAACCACTTTTTTGGATTCAGGAGACCTCAAAACGTGTATATCCATCAAAATCTCGACATCGAATTTTTGACATGAATCCAATACTTTCTCTATATATATTAACATATATATATAGAGGTAAGAGAAAGTAAAAAAGATTCCATCAACATTAGAAAATGTCTTTATTATCAAAATAAAATGAAATAAAAAGCTCTCACGAAAGAATGGTTGCCATCTCCAGGAATCCCCGTGTTAGGGCTCAGCTAATTATCTGACATTGAAATACTCAATTAACTCTTGTTGCTACGATACTCTATTTTGTTTTTTTGTTTTTTATCGACCTTTTTTCATACATACTTTAATAGTTTTATTATTATAATATTTCCACATAATCTGATGTAAATGTATAGGGAAAAAACCGAAATGAAAATAAAAAATCTGGTGTGACTGGTCGCACAGGACAAAACTTTCTATTACCTTTGGTCAGAGAAAGTTGTGTTCTGTGCCTGTCACACAGGGGCGTATATAAGGGGGGGGGGCGAGGGGGCCCGCCCCCCCCCCCGAAATTTCCCAAATACATATACATATATAGGGATATACAGACATCAGCGCAAAAAATTTTTCCGCAGGATGGAAACTTTGTTTCCGCAAAGGAAAAAAATGTTCCGCAAAAAATTTCGTATGAAAAAAAATTTAGTTTCTTAAAAAAAAAATTTTCCGCAGAAAAATTTTCAGATCGGCCCCCCCCCCCCCGAAAAAAAATTTCTATATACGCCCCTGCTGTCACACCAGATTTTTTGTGTCGAAATATATTTAGTTGCCGGCCATATATTTTTTTTTTTTTTTTTTTTTTAATTTAAAAAAAACATTCACACTTTTTTCTCATTCACACTCACACTCACACACACATTCACACAGTCTTTTCGGGAACTCAGGCCATATAAGACTTTTTACGATAACCGTTATGAATATATATTATTTAGGGTCCAGGCATTCTTATTTAAGCCATTTGGTATCCAATTGGCTTAAATAAAATCATCGGACTGCCTGGGGTCCGAACCCGCGACGTTTGGTATATGAGGTTAGCACGCTAACCTCTACGCCATGCCCCGAGGGCGCCGGCCATATATTAGAATTCAAGATGTAAAATTTATAAACATGGGAAAATATTTATATTTTGTTACTATGGCAACCATTTCTCCTATCTTTTCTATGGAGTACTAGAGTAAAGTGGTCTTCAGAAGATTTCAATGGCAAAATGAGAATATACATTTTAAAGAGCAACTAAAAAATAATTGATTTATGAATTTAAAAAAAAAATCGTTGGAGCGAATGTTGAGAAAATCGAAAAAAAAAAAAAAAAACTTAAAAAGTGCATCAGTAAAGTACTAGTACTCTTTTGCCGATTTTGTTCAAAAGCTCCGTGTTAAACTTGATACTTAAATTAATTAACGATATATACAATATACATATACAGTATTTGGTAATTATTTAAATAAATTCATTGAACTGCCTGAGATCCGAACCCACTCCTCTTGGCTTTTAGATTATACAGGAGAACAACAAAGGCCTTTTTTTTGTTGCCGGGGAATTTGAACCTATTCCTGAGTATTTGGGTAGCGCTGATTCCAAAAATGCCCCATCACGTCAAATTTTAGAGCTTTAGAGAAAATAAAATTTTAATAGAAAATGTGTTCTAAAACGGTTCTAATTTTGAATTAGCTGGATTTTTTTAAGGCGACATTCCTTAAGAATATGCAGAGAGTTAAAATACATATAAATTTTAAGATTCAGCCCAATCGGAGGTCATTTAGACGTGCCACAAATGGCTAAAAGTTTAGAAAAATAGAATCTGTTAAGTTTTTTTTTTTTTTTTACTTTGGACACCCGCAGAGTAGCGAGAGAGTTTTGATTTTTGGCTTCCTGCATTTTCTCATCCTTCTTCCAACCTTATATTTCCAGCCATTAAATATCATTAATAACACAGATTGTTATAGGAATTTCGGGGTGAATATTTTTTCTTGTAATCTTTAGAAGATTCACTTTGCATATATATAAAACTTCATTTTATCTCTGATCTTGGACAGGAGCCATATAATTTTGTATGAAGCAAATTGACATATCCTGGTTCAATCACATGTGCACTTGCGTTATGTGTATAATTCCCAATAACTGAAGATAGTCAAATAAATTCAGGCCGAAACGTCTTAAGCCGGGTATCCACTAAGAGGACGTGTTCTGGCCGCGCGAACCATTTTGGAACGCGCGCCAATGTGTACGTGGAGCGGGCCGTTCCTTCTGGTGTCGGTTTTTAACCGCACATCAAAGATGCAGTTGAGACAGACGTAGTACTATTTTGTATGTTTGTTGCGTTCCAAGCAATGGATAACCAAAGTAAATTAATACAACTCTATGGTACAAAAGAACTGCTCTGAAATAGCAAAAGTTCTTCTCAGTTGCTTGGAGAGAAATAAAGTTGTGAAATGGGATTTCCTGTGCCAGAATTGAAGAACAAAATGACTGTGCTCTTGTCATATGTATACTCTTTCATCCACCAACGCGCTATTCGTTTTCTTTCGGCGTATTTATATAATACTGTGAATAACTATAAGAGCTGCTGCTTTTCGAACACGACTGACCTGCATGTTGAACGATCAAATACTGGAATAGCTGGCACGCGCGCTTAGTGGATACAGTTCAAATATTTGGAACGCGTTCCGTGGAATGGATACACGGCTTTAATCTCCAATTTGTCTGATATCTCCATTTATCCATTATAAAATTTCATTTGGAAACCCGGAAAGGAAGTTACTCAACCAGAACGTGTCAGACAGCGGGACGGCATTAGCATATATTGTTGTTGAATTGAATCTTTTTGTTGAAATACATTTAGTTCTGTTATTTTTTCAAAGATTTTTTTTCTATTTGAGGGAAAAGCCTTAAATTACGGCATAAAAACCCTTAATAGCCTACAAAAAAAAAAAAACATACCCCGTTTAATTACTCCTAGTGCATCTTGCACGCAGACACGCACCAAACCCACTAACCGGTATCTAGTTAGTTCTCTACTCTCCATAAATCAGGACGGGCACCTCCTCCTTCTTCAATCCTCTTCAAAGATTTTTTAATTTTTTCTAAATTTAGGGGATGAGTCTTTTCATCTTAAATGGTGTATTTAAGTGAAAAAAAGTTTAGAAAAAATGAGCTATTCCTATTTATTTATTATTAGAGTTTCTAAAAGTGCAGCGGGAAAGTTGATTTTAAGGCTTCCCTTTAGACTGGACAGCGTTGCGGTTGCCTACACTCAAGGCACTGCTTCGTTCAGAGGTATCAGTAGAGTCCCGTTAATCCGAACTAATTGGGACCGAGGGTCGTTCGGATTATCGGGAAGTTCGGATTAACCGGAATTGTAAGCTTGAATTAGTTAATTTTGATAATAAAGTCGTATTTATAACGTTGTAAACCGTGAAACTTGTCGGTGATATTAAACTCTAAATAAATATTTCATAATAATAATAAAATAAAAGTTCCTTTAATGTCTAATTTTCATTTATATTCATCTTAAAAAAAAAAAAAAATCTTACGCAAAAAGAGTTCGGATTAACCGGAAGTTCGGATTAGCGAGGTTCGGATTACCGGGACTCTATTGTATTTATTTTTAAATAATGTTTGAATGTACAGTGCGTAACAAAGTTAATGAACACTCCAGCATGAATTCGTTTTCTTTTGTTTTTACAAAAGAAGATGGAAACTTACTTGGTTTGAACCACAAAGGTTTTTTTATCACTTGGGGCTGGGGTTGTTTAATTCCGGCACTCACTGTACTCTTGTTGATTCTGATATTAAATTCTCCCCCCCCCTCCCTCCCCATCACTTGCCAAAGCATCATAAACACAACAGAAAGTAAATAGACAACGAATGAATATTTTTATCTCAAGGCCATTTTCGGGATTTATTTGTGAGAAGTTCACTTTGTAAGGTCAACGGAAAGGCGGCGGCGGCGGCGCTCTTGAGAGAAAAAAAAAGCGTTACTTAATTAGCGCAATGTTTGCATTCGTTTTTCATTTATTAGAATTCAGTCTCTGACATCAATAACTACAATATTCATATATAGGGAACCGATTAGTCGAACTTTCTTGGCTCCTAGAACAGAAGTAGAGATCTCGCTTCTCGTTGCAACGTTTAATCATTCATTAAGCGATAATATTTAGTAAAATATTCACTTCTCAGTTCTAGTAATAAATAAATGGGGATGTTTATGTCAAATCTCTTAATAACTCATTAGATAGATGCAAGTGCAATAAACAAAAATGTTTAGCTCGTTGCCTTCTTTTTTACTTTCTTGTATAGAATATAAAGAGAAAGTATTGTAATCGTCAAAAAATTCGACTTTGAGATTTTGTTGATTTTTCGCGTTTTAGACCTCCCTGATTCCGAAAAAACGATTTTGGGCATTATGTCTGTGTGTGTGTGTGTGAACACGATTGCTTAAAAACCAATACAGCCAGATCGATGAAATTTGGTATATACTCCTTACTCTAAAATTGTAGATTTCTATCAACTTTTGGTGTAAATACGTCACCTGGAAGTAGTACTTTACCTAATAAGTTTTTTCAAAAATTTTGAAATTTTCAATTTCTTTGTTATATTATGATAAATTACTCAATTTTAAAAAGTTTTTATTCTTTGAGATTTTTTCGAAAACTGAATAGTTTTTGAAATAATCAAAGAATAAAAAGACATTTTTCGTTAATTTTGAAAGAAAATCAAAACAAAATCGTACAGGTGTCATTAAAAAACATGAACAAATTCATTTGTTTATATTTACATGTTTTTTAATGACACCTGTATTCCTTCTTATTAAAGTGCAGGCATAAAATTTATTTCGACTATTCGTAAATAAAACACTTTCTTCTTCTGGACCTCTAAATTCATTAGTTCAAAAAAACCGAAATCTCGGCAAAATATTTGATTGCTTGAATATACTTCTACATCAAGCGTTATTTCTTCTATTTCTCTCAGTCATTAGTGTCAGCCTCTCTCATGGGAATGATACTGAGGTGGGTTCCCGTTTCCTTCCTCAGGTGGAGGCATCTCAAATAGAGTTGGATAATTTATTGCCATGAGGTGGATTTGAACTCGAGTTGTATTCAACTCAGGATTATAAGCTTAACTGCATTATCCCCTCGGCTAATCGCCTCCTCAATTCTCCTATTATATAATAAAAAATACAAAGCAAGAAAGATGATTTTATGTCCAAATGTGAAAAAAAAATTTTATTAAGGTTGTTCGGATAGTACATCGTAAGTCATAATAGAATCTAAATTTTTTTTTTTATAAAATTAAAAATTTGAATGCCAAAATTTCTTATTATAATTTAGTCGTGACCTATTATAGTTTATAATTGTATTAAGTTAATAATTTAATTACCAAAAATAATAAATGAGTGACTTTTGACTCGAGCATTTTTTCACGTAATATAGATCTGGCAACATTGCATTCATCAACTATCTATTTTAAATCTTAAAAGCCTTCAATTTTATTTTATTTAATATATTACAATGATTAATGCAAATCAGTTTAAATACAATGGACGATTTGCGAGAAAAAATATCGTAAAATAAAAAAAAAATGTAACTGACATCGAGAAAAGAGAATTATTTTATGCGACGTTGCCGGACTGGTCTGACTCTCGAGACTTCCTTATTTTTATTGGCGACTGTCATTTTGGAGAATTTTTTGACTTTCTTGTTAAAATATCTTTAAAAGATTTCGGCAGAAACTCTTGATTTTATTTTTAACATATTCTACGGAAGTGAATTGATAAAATGTAAGTTTTTTGTTTTTGTATCTATTGCAGAGGTGGCTATATAATTCGATATGTGTGCGTTTCGTCGATATTCCCCATAGATTACATGTTAAATTTCAATTTTTTAAAAATTAATTACACGATAACCCTGTGTCAGATCTGCTTCAAATTTTTTTTTTTTTTTTTTTTTTTAAACATTCACACTTTTTTCTCATTCACACTCACACTCACACACACATTCACACTGTCTTTTCGGCAGCTCAGGCCATATAAGACATTTACGATAACCGTTATTTATGAATTTATATATATTAGGGTCCAGGCATTTTTATTTAAGCCATCTGGTATCCAGATGGCTTAAATAAAATCATCGGACTGCCTGGGGTCCGAACCCGCGACGTTTGGTATATGAGGTTAGCACGCTAACCTCTACACCACGCCCCGTGGGCAAAATTTTATTTTATACGTATGTGATAGTGATTATTAACAAATTAGCTTTTAATCTAATAAAGTGCTTTAATGTCCGAACAACCTTAAAAACCTATCTAAAAAGAAAGAAATGACTCACAACTCAGTGAAATCATGTGTGTTGTGGTTAGATTAGAGAGAAAATATCACAAACAATTCGACACTCTAATTAGCAAAGTGTCTAACTCCACTTTTTTTCGAAAATCATTTTTTTGTATTTTCTGTTAAAAAATATCATTCTCCTTATGCCCTGAACTGGGTAAGAGCGTAATTCAAATTTTTCAGTTCGAAAAGAGTTAAACAGTGGCTCTAACAATGACAATGAAATGTTTTTTTTTTTTTTTTTTTTTTTTAGAAAAAACATTCACACTTTTTTCTCATTCACACTCACATTCACACACACATTCACACAGTCTTTTCGGCAACTTAGGCCATATCAGACTTTGACGATAACCGTTGTAATTTATATATGTATTTGGGGTTCAGGCATTTCTATTTAAGATGTTTTTTTTTGGCTCTCCTGAAAAATAAACAAAAATGGAGTTAAGCACTGTGCTAATTAGAACGTCGAATTGCCAAAAGGTCTCTTGTGACTCAAGAATGTTTTTTTTTAATAATTGGTTCATGAAAGCTTTGTTAATGAGGCTTAATAGAAAAAAAAAACCCTTCCCTTCAACTAGAATAAAAATATTACATCACAAGAACAAAAGACATTTAATTAATTATATAAAAGATCCTTGAGATCTTCTTTCTGATCATTAATTATTTCTGACTTCTTTCAAGGAAGATCTTATCGCAATGAGATCTCTCTTTCCATTCCATTGCCATGATTTCCTTTAAAGTACTAATGCTCTTGAGTTATCGTTTCAACAAAAATGTGTAAAAATTATTAATTTTTTTTTTTAGTTCAAAATTCTCGTTCGTGTGCTTGGCTCTCGCTTCTCTAAAAATTGTACCCATTTTTTGACACGGCCCCTCAAATTTTTGTGCTGAAGATGATATAAAGCTGATGTTTCAATCTCTGTATATTCCTTATAATTAAATATTGTTCGCATTTATTGAATTATTCACTCATTCTTTGTTCTTCAATGTAAAAGTTGATTATTAACGTAATCCATCTTATAATGACAAAAAATAACCAAATTAAGGAGGTATATAGCTGAGTGTTGATAATCAAATAGGAAGAATAAATGAGCAAGCAGCTAGTTATATTTCAATTTATTATCGCCGACATTTCGGTCACATATGGGACCATCCTCAGGGCCAGGTTAATGTCTAAAAATATAAATAATCCTCGCCAAGTTATATTGGGCATACACGTAGCTTAATCATGATAATGCCTCAAATTTTGTGATTATCGTACCATGGACAGAGAGAGAATGGCCCTGGTTTACTAATAAATTGAAATATAACTAGCTGCTTGCTCATTTATTCTTCCTATTTGATGATAACCAAATAACCAAATTAAGATTAATATTTTAACAATGGCATGAAGATTGTCCTATACTATATCACCGAAACTTATATAATATTATAATTGAAATAAATTTGGCTACTTCGCTTATTACTTTCTCTTGTTAATATATAGAGTTAATATGTTTTCGCGACATTGTCTGTCTGTCTCTGTGTGTGTGTGTCTCTCTCTGTCTGTCTGTGAACAAAATATCTCAAGAACGAAAAGAGCTAGGAGGTTGAAATTTTATATTTAAGTCAGGCACCCCCATGGGACGTGACACGAAGCTTTTGGATAAAATCGACCAAAGAGTACTAGTACTTTACTGACGTACTTTCTCAGTGTTTTTCGATTTTCTCCTAAATTACATCCAACGATTTTGATTAAAAAAGAAAAATCAATTATTTTTTAGATGCTCTTTCAAATGTATATTCTCATTTTGCTCTGAAAATTGTTTGAAGCACACTTTACTCTTGTGCTTCATAGGAAAGATAGAAGAAATGGTTGCCATGGTAACAAAATATAAATATTTTCCCATGTTTATAAATTTGACATCTTAAATTCTAATATATTGGCGGAAACTAAATATATTTCGACACAAAAAATCTGGTGTGACAAGCACAGAACACAACTTTCGATTAATAGCTGTAACAACAAATCCTTTAATTTCTGAATACTTTTGTAAATTAATAAAATTTTCAATATGGAAAAACAAAGAAATAGATCACAAGAGAAAATTTTAGTTTGATGTGTTATGGCTGTGGAGATTTAATCAGGAAACCGAAATGGAAACTTTGCAGCCAGGAGATTAAATAAAAAAAATCTTTTATTTAATTTTTTACTTGCCGGCGTTTCGGTCGTCTGTCACGACCTTCATCAGGACCTATGATCATAACATTTATTTAGAAAAATTAAATTAATTTACAATAATTATATACAAATTTTTTTTTTTTTTTAAAAGAAATTGTATATGATTACAGTAAATATCAAAATACCTAAGACACTGTATTGTTGACAATTATTTGTAAGTACATCTAATATTTACTAAAAAAAAACAAAACATTTTTGTATATAATTATTGTAAATTAATTTAATTTTTAAATAAATGTTATGATCATAGGCCCTGACGAAGGTCGTGACAAACGATCGAAACGTCGGCAAGTAAAAATTAAATAAAATATTTTTTTTATTTAATCTCCTGGCTGCAAAGTTTCCATTTCGGTTTCCTGAAAATTTTAGTATTTAAAATTATCTCAGTTATATGTACAGTGAGGGACAATATTAATTCCCACCCATGCGTTTTCTACTTGTAATTATTTCACTGTTTTTAAAAAAAAAAAAAATGAAAATCTTTATTGCAAATTTTCTACGTTTGAACCATGAAAGTTCCCATTAAAAAATATATAATATTTTTTTAAAACAATGAAATAATCACGAGTAGAAAATGCATGGGTGGGACTTAATGGAACTCGCTCACTATACTGATATCATTTCACATTCATTTTTTATAAAATAAAAAAATGAACTTTCCACTTTCAAAATAGCCTTGAAATTAATTATATAGTAGCTTCCATGTTTGTTTGATGTTTCTCTCCCACTTGTTAAGAAACTATCAAGAAAATTCTATTGAATAAGTGGAATAGTAGTTGCCTGGCACCGATTTTCCTTTCTTCCTTTTTATTATAAATTCATTTTGCTATTATAAAAAATAACAAACTATTTCCATCTCACCTTGACATTGAATATTACAATTAATAATAAAACCCATTCTAATCCTGTGCTTGTTACATCAATATATTTTTTTTTTCCCGCCCCGAGGGCGTTTTATCATTTGTTTTTAGATCGAGCCTGAAAGTTAGGCAACCAACCGTTTTATTATTATTTCATCTCTCATGCCATATGATTCAGTAGAGTTGAATTTTTTTGGAAAATATTTACTCTAGATTAGTCATATTTAATAAAAGGGCTTTTGATATTATAAATCACCACTCAGGTGAATGTTCAAAACGAAGAGTTATGTTAGCAATAACGAAAATGAGATAATTATGTTATTAGTATCGTGGGAATTTAATAAGATAAATATCTTAAAGATTAGAGAAGATATATTTAAATAATAGGCATCAATTAAATGACTATAACAGATGACCTTGACTTGAAGAAACGAAACTCATGGTCAGGGCCTGATGGTTGGCTTTTAAGGGTTGAGTGGAGATCCTTTTTTTTATTATGCCCTTTTATGTACTAAAACTGCACTCACAAGGGGAGTGCATAGCCTTCATGTCACAGATTTGTACGAAAATTTTGTAGTACTTGATGAAAAAACAAATTCTGTTAAAGCGAGAGAACGCACTACTCAACCGTTCGTCTAAAAAAAAGATTTTGCTATCTTGCTTTAAGCCGTTGCTAACAATAACATTTAAAAATCCGCGATTAAAGATATGTCGCGTTCATTCTTTGTAAACATGAAATCCCGAGTTCGAATCTCGCCCTGTGCCAACTATTTTTTTTTTTTGTAATTTATATTTTTTGGCTTTCTAAGAATATTTTTTATTATTAATAATTAAATAAAAATTTTTTTTTTAATATTGACTTTTAATTTTTAACATGTTGTTCCATATATTTAAAGAAAATTCAAATGCTTTCTTAATATAAGGAAATATATAATATTATTCGAGAAATATATTAGGCCTACCATTAATTGAACACAAATATATTTACAATAATATTTAATATTTAATGAATAGGCTACATAACAATCAGGGGCGTATATAAGGGGGGCCGAGGGGGCCCCCCCCCCCGAAATTTCCCAAAAACATACATATATAGGGATAAATTTGCCAAGAGATGTCAGAATGGTAGTTAATAATATTTAATGCATTTGGTTGATTTTCATTGATCTTTTAACAATAAATACTTTATAAATGTTATTATATATCTTTTATAAAAGCATAAAAATATATAAATATTTTTTTTTTTTTTTTTTTTTCTTATAAAAAAACATTCACACTTTTTTCTCATTCGCACTCACACTCACACACACATTCACACAGTCTTTTCGGCAACTGAGGCCATTTAAGACTTTAACGATAACCGTTGTAATTAATGTATATATATTGAGGGTTCAGGCATTTCTATTTAAGCCATCTGGAAAATATATAAATATAGGCTATTAGGGGATCGGATGTTAGACTAGCCTGCCATCTATTGCAAGAAATCTTAACTAATTTGACATTTGAATTTTAAATAAATCATCTAAGCTTCTATATATATAATACACTAATGTCCATCTGTCTGTCTGTCTGTCACGCTCTATTTAGGCAACTTCCCGTTGGAATTTTGAAATGAAATTTTTTTTGTATAAAGAGGACCTTCTCGGGATTACAGGAAAATTATTTTCATCCCGAAATTCCCATAACTTTTTGAGTTATTAATTTTTAAAGTTACGATTTCTCCCATAGGAAATGTATAGAGAAATATTTATGTATTCTTTTCATTTGTGTATTCCATGAATGTAAACAAATCCTCAAGCAGGCTCTGGATTGGAATAGGTAGTAATTCTTTTCTTTTCATTAGTAAGAAGCAAAGGCGAGGGTCCGCCGCAGGCGCGCCCGAGCCAGCTGGCGAGGGGTCCAGGGGGGCGAAGCCCCCCTGTCTAGATGCAAAGGCGGGCGCCTCGGGTTCTCGTAATTAAGAAAAGGTGAGGGACCGCCGCAGGCGGGCCCGAGCCAGCTGGAGGGGGTCCAGGGGGGCGAAGCCCCCCGGCTAGGCGCGAAGCCCGCCGAAGGCGGGCGACGCGGCTAGTATTTTAAAAATTTCTTAATGAATATGTGATTAATAATAACAATAAATTCATTTTTAAATTTTAAAAAAAAAAATCAAAGATTATTGGGACAGATTGTTTTTTTGTATTTGCTTGATAACAAAAAAATTAATTACGATAATTTTTTAATAAGTCATTAAAAAAATTATAGCTCGATGTCCCAATAATCTCTTATGAATTTAATTCATTTAAAAAAAACCGCATTGAAAAATTCCTTATAATAGTCTGGTTTTTTTTTTTAAGTACGTTTAGACGTCGCTCCTGGAACCCCTAACAGAATTTGTTTTTCATGAAGTACTACACACAAAAAAATTTTCGTTCAAATCGGTGACATGAAGGCTATTCACTCCCCTTGTGAGTCGTGGATGTCGACTCAAAATTTCAAATTTTTTATTTTATTTTTAGCAGCACGATTGCAAACATGTTTTTCTCGTTGTCCATCTAATTCTCAGGCTAAAGAATCGATCGACTTTTAAATACGTAATCTCCCTCCTCGCGGGGGTTAACGACTTCTTCTTACCAATAACCTTTTCAAGGAAATGCAATCCCCCCCCCCCCCATCCCTTTGCTTTTAAAACAAATGGCAAAAAAAAAAAATTGCTGCGATTTAATCTCTTCTCACAAGATAAGAGTTGGTCTAATAAATCTTTTTATAATTATAAAATATAATACTATCCTCGGATAAGTTTGCTGACTATGACTTTCGAGTCTTTACACATTTGAAAAGATTGATTAAAAAAATAAGAGCCTAGATCATAGTTAGTTAGCAAATACCCAAAATTCGGTATAAGGGGTGAAATTAGAAACGCATGTCTTGTTTATTTATTTTTTTGAAAATTTTAAAATTTTTTTAAATTAATAGCTTTAATTGTTAATAATTTTTCTAAATGATGCCTTTATTAAGTTGCCAACTTCACAAAACCTTTCTTATACCTCAAATAGCTAATTATATGTCAAGTGTTTTCACAAACACTCATTTTTTTAACTCGAAGGTTAAGCGTGTTCTTGTTTACTATGTCGATGATTTGTTATCTGCCGGATAAGTTTACCTCCTCAGGTCAATTCTCTAAAAAACAGACGATAACATTTAACATCTTAAATTGATGGTTAAAAAGTAACAAAAGTTAACACCAGTAGATTTTCTTTTTCCGCGGTCTTATCTCAATTTAGATCATAAAGCGGCGCTTGGTTTCTTCATGCATAACATCGTCCAAATATAATTATTACTCAAAAATGTTGCGATCAAGAATAGAATAGAAATTTTAAAATCACAGATATTTTATATTGAGTGAAATATCTTGAAATTTGCTTGATTATAATTGGACCCTGTTATGCATTAGTGTGTCAAGCGCCAAAAAAAAAATTAAAAATTGATTTAAGCACGGAATATTGTTTCAAATGATATATAATTAATAGTATTTTTTATGAAATATGTGCTAAAAAAATTTATATTTAATGTTACTTGCATAATTGACAAAAAAAAAAATGATAAATAATCTAATCAAAACAATGTAAATCAGAAAAACTTTAATGTTAATTTTCTCGAATCTCGGTACCTGGCGCTTGACACACTAATGCGTAACAGGGTCCATATAGGATAATAAAATGCTATTTTCTAAACCAAGTTTTAACAGCAACGTTAACATGTTGATTTATCTCAAAGCTGTCAAAATCATAACCTCACTTTTTGTTTCAAGACGCCATTTTGATGCATTAAATACGGCGTTAAAATATTAAAGGCACCCCATTAATGTTTGCTTTCAAAGTGTTAAAATGAATTAACGTTGATTTCAGAGGTTAAAAGTTAATGTTTTTGTCTAGAGAATCAACCTGAAGGTCGGATATGTTTACCTCCTAAGGTGTTTATTATAAAATATACCTTTTTTTCACAAAATGGTATAATAATTCTTTTAGTTGTCTCTCCATCGAAAACTCCCTCGCAAGATTTTCAATCAGTTAATTAAAATGGAAGGTCTAAAAAAACAAAATCAGAAATTATAAACACAAATCTATAAATAAGGACATATTTACAATTGCGATTAGAGCGACACTTACTATTTGTGTTAGCATTCATTAATCATTAAGTTAATTGAAGAGGGGAAGGAAATAAATGCACGCCTTATCTCGTCATCTCTAGGTTAGTTTAAAAATATGCCTATCATTTTATTTTTATTGTCCTGTTTAATTACAGATTTAACATTCCACCCTTTTTAAAATAAAGCCACAAAGTGTCTGAGCAGAGCGTAATATTTAAATGAGTAAAAATACTGATGGTTTTAAATAGGGGTCCAATTGTGATTTTGTTTCTCGAGAAAGATGATTGCATAAATTTTTATCGGATTTTATACATAACGCTAAAATGTATGTGACATGGGGATTAACCCCATAATCACCAGATATTGCGCTTTCATCTATTCGGATTTTTGCAGAATAGTTTGACGGGTTTTCAAGTTAGAAAACTCTCCAAAACAAACTATTTTCAAGAAAAAATAAAATATAAAGGAATAGACAAGCTTAGATCTTGAAAAAATAAATTGTGGTTTTTAAAAGGGCTCGCGCCCCATGGACCTCCCGCCAGCGGCGGACCCTCTCCTTGTCTTAATTATGCAAAGAAAATTATTATTACATTCCAATCCAGTGCCTGCTTGAGGATTTGTTTACATTCATGGAATACACAAATGAAAAGAATACATAAATATTTCTCTATACATTTCCTATGGGAGAAATCGTAAATTTAAGAATTAATAACTCAAAAAGTTATGGGAATTTCGGGTTGTAAATAATTTTCCTATAATCCCGAGAAGGTCCTCTTTATGCCTATAAAATTGCATTTCAAAATTACAACGGGAAGTGGCCTAAATTGAGCGTGAAAGACAGACAGACAGACGGACATTAGCGAATTATATATATATAGATTTTAAATAAATTGTAGCCCAATGGCTTTTGGCTTTCCATCAAAAATTAATATTAAAATTCACAAATTTAAATAACAAAAACAGCCTGGACCCTCACATATACTCTATTTAAAAATATTAATGAATATCGTTAAAGCCTAGATGGCCGAAAAGACTTTTTTAATTTGTCTAAGGTCTTTTTCTTCGGCATTTGAGTCCATTTAAACCCCGTCTCTTTATTTCAATTGAATGTAAATTAATTTCTCGCCTTGAGACAGGATGTGAACCCTCGACCTTTTGCACCATTAATGCTCTACCTCCATGGGCGTAACTAGAGGGGTGCCCCCCCAGAAGGCTCGTGGCCTCGCCCATAAAAATTGAGAAAATATGGGGCTTTCCAGACCCCCCGGAGGATAGCTGGGCCCATGCCTCCCCCCCCCCCGCAACCAAATTCTCTATTTACGCCCATGAGCGATAGGGAAAAATAGAGATTAATAAATAAAATGAAATTCTTCAAAATTTCATCTTGTGAAAAAAAAGAATTTACAAATAAGTTTATCTTTAGATAAAATAGTCTTCGAAAAATTATATTCCACTGAAGCTATGGATGGCTTCATTGATTGTTAAAAAAAAAAAGTAAAAGAGCCGTGAAGTTAGGCAACCACTCTATAGTTTTAAATCTCTTTTAGTTGCCTATCTTTTAGGGGTTTATTTACGAGGGAGAGACTGATTGTCTCTCGATTCTGATAGCATCGATCTCTTCTCTTTCTCTTTCTCTTTCTCTCTCAAATATAATCATTTTTTATTTTTTTTAATTTTAAACTAACGAAATATTGTTTTTGTTTTGTCTGTTCCAGATGGAAAGGAAGTATTTACAAATTAGTCTGGCCGGATTTGATGCTGTTCCTCATTTGCTATTATACTTTGAATTTTATTTATCGACTAGTTTTAGAAGGAGCACAAAAGAAGTATGTATAATTTAAATATTTATTTCTCATCTGGGATCGCCACAAATGTATAAAAAGATTCCTTAAGGGGGTTCAGGAGGTAGAAGTTACGCATGTTTTTCCCGAGAAGAGGGCGTTATGTGCCTTCAAAAGTAAGAAAAAAAAAAAAAATTAATAATTTAATGCATTTGGTTGATTTTCATTGATCTTTTAACAATGAATACTTTTATAAATGTTATTTTATAAAAGCATATAAATATAGGCCAGATATACGCTAATAGAGGATCGACTGTTAGACTAGCCTGCCATCTTTTGCAAGAATGCTGAACTATTTGACACATAATTTTTAAATATATCTACCAATCTTATTTTAAAATTTTCTTAATTAATATGTGATTAATAATAACAATAAATTTATTTTTAAATTAAAAAAAAAAATAATTTCATTAATTTTTTAAAAAGTCATTTAAAAAAATTATAACTCTTTGTTCATTTAATCCCTTATGAATATAATTAATTTAAAAAAAAACCTTATTGATAAATTCCTTATAATAGTCTAGTTTTTTTTTTTTTTTTTAAAGTTTAAAGTTTAGACCTCCCCTTAATCCAACATACGCTACAAAAATTCTCTATCCGACTAGAGGAGAATAATTCTAATTTTTCTTTTGTAGTTATACAATTGTTGCAATGTGGACAAGAACAAAAAGACCTTTTTTTTAAATAAATTATTTTTTTTCTTATTTGATTTCGGGAAGGGAAAAATCGATCCTTACTTCAAAGGTGTTCTTCTTGTTTATAATTGTTTTGCAAATGCAACCCTGCAAACAATCAGAAATGGGCCAACGACAATATAAAACTCTTTTTGTTTTATTGATTTTGAAGTGGCCCATTTGGACTCGATTCCTTTGCAATAAAATATGGATACGTGTCATCATCATTGCATTCATTATTAAATGATCCTTTTTATTCATTTATGTATTTTATATTCCCTCTTTTATGTTTAATATCCCATTTGATTTTCTCATCTTTTAGAAAAGTTCTTCTATAGTTGAAAACGATGTTCTAACCTCTATTTCAAAATTGACATATATTTGACATTATCATTAAAGAATATATATAATTATAACATAAATATATACATATTTACAATTAAAATAAATGGTCTTATTTATTTTGAATTAATTTTTCATTAGAATCTCATTTTATGAGAATTATTACAATTAAAACTATTTTTGTCAAACGTCAAATGCTGTCCTTTCATATAATTAATATTTTAAAGTTTTACTTACTTGTAGTAAACAAAAAATGTATTAAATTTTAATTAGTATTATAAGGACATTCAAATGAAAGGAAAATATGAAATTTTAATATGTTAAATAAGGAGAAAAAATATTTTATATTTTTTACATGGTTAATCTAGGCTTGTTTGGAAACAAAATGGCCGATTTTGCTTTCGACCAATCAGCATCTAGCCCATGTATGGCCTGACTATATTAAATACAGTGACTATACTGCTTATTTATCTACTCTGACATCTCTTGGCAAATTTTAGAAATGGGTTTTTTTTTTTTTTTTTTTTTTTTTTTTAATAAACACTCAACGCCCTTTTATCGGGAAAAACATGAGTAGCATCTACCTCCTGAATCCCCTTAATAAATAATCAAAAGAAAAAAGTACCGGTATTTTAATTTATCCTGCTTAATGGCAAATGCTTTAAAATACCCCTCCCCCCCCTCCCGCGCCTCTCTAATGATATAATGACTTCAAGCAAAAAATATTCTCTACTTTATACAATTTATTTTACCAGCCAAGGGGAAGATTGATTTTGTTATTAATACGAACTTGATGAACGTTTTTTTTTTTTTTTTTTCTATTGCAGAGCGTTTGAGAATTTGGTGCAATATTGTGAGACCTTCAATGATCTGATTCCGATTTCATTTGTGCTCGGCTTTTATGTCTCAATTGTGATGACCCGATGGTGGAATCAGTACGTGTCCATCCCATGGCCTGATCCAATTGCAGTATTTGTTAGTTCAAATATACATGGCCAAGTAAGTGTTTGTTTCAATGTTTGGGATTTTACCACAAATTAGATATTATTTCAGCGACTTAGCGAGCTTAACTCGCGCCCGGAACACAATACCTTTTAGCGCCCCCCCCCACATTTGAAAACCATATAATATACAAAATTATTATGTTGATAATAGAAGTGGCTGTTCAGCAATTAGAATGATGAAGGAAGAGAGGACGTCAGCCAAAAAAAGGAGCCTCTATCGAATAAAAATCTCCAATCAGATTTTTTTATTTTTATATAATTTTGTATATGTTTATATATAACAACTCTATCTGCATCTCAATGGTGTGCACCTTGAGATTGCCAATAATGTAAGATCTGATGTTTTTTATAATTTAAAAAATATTTTATGTTGTTGTATTACAATTATTATTTATGCTCATTTCAGCTCTAAAGAACTGATGATGGTTTTATCTAATTAAACCCGAAACGTTTTCTGATTGGAGATTTTTATTCGATAGAGGCTCCTTTTTTGGCTGACATCCTCTCTTCCTTTATCATTCTACAAAATTATTATATTACACTGGCACTAAATTTAAAATATATTTTCCAGAAATTAATTATAATAAAAATAAAAATTATCCAGCAATTTTTTGTTTTGCGGACCATTTGGCGCCCCTTTGTGCGTAGCGCCCGGGGGCATGATGACCCCCTTGCTCCCCCCTCGCTACGCCACTGTATTATTTATATTTACTGGCGGATTGAGTGTACACGGCACCTCGTAGCACCGAGAGGCAGAAGATATTTTGATTTTTGACAAAAAAAGGTTATTTTTTAATTTATAAAAAGTGACGAAAAAAAAAAAGAAATTCAATAAGAAAATATAATTTGTACTTTAAAGCCCTTCTAAACCCTTTTATTAATAAAAATTGGCTGATATTTATACAGGGCCGGATTTAAGAGTATGGCGCCTATAGGCTAAAGCCGCCCTTTTGCCGCCCCCGAAAACGAAATTTTTCCCGCTCTGCGAAAAATTTTTTCCCCTTCCGTGGAAATTATTTTATTTTTTTTTTTTTAGGGAGGCCAAATTTTTGCCGCCTTTCGGCAAATAATTTTTCCCTCTCGTGAAATTTTTTTTAACTTAGGCCCAACTTCGTTTTAATAATGGAATTAATTGCCAATCCGCCGCCCCTCTATTTTTTGCCGCTATAGGCTCCAGCCTTTTCAGACTATTTTATGCTAAAGACCTAGCAGACCAATACAAATTATTGTTCTACAAGTGAAAATAGTTGGGACAAAGAATTTTAGTGTGGATTATTTTTATTTTAATTAATAATTAATGAACATAATTTGAGTTGCAATATTTCTCATTATATTGATTTAGATTTAAAAACAAAAAACATTTTTTCCTCAAGTGCAAATCATTTGACCTTTTTTTTTTGCGTGCGAGTCCCATCCCATCTTTTCAGACTCAGGTTTCGGCTATTTTTTGGCCGAAACTGGCCAAAACCAAATATTCGGTCGGTTCCTAATTTTTATATTATTTTATACTAAAATAATAATAATTAAATAAAAATTAGGTGTTGGCTGTGTCTTCTACACAGACGGTGGCTTTTTAACGTGACAACGTCTTTTGCTTGACTTCAAAAATTTTTCTCTTTCTTTACCTATATTGAAATATAAAGAGAGAAAGTATTGTTTTTTTTTGTTTTTTTACTAGTACTTTGTTCCCATTAATAAACATGTTCAAACATTTTCATTGCAACAACATATGACAGGTGTGGCCAAACTTTTATCCATTAAGGGCGACTTATGCATAAAAAATGAGGTTTTTCGAGTTAATTACTCGGGATTTTTTAATTTATTCTATTAGAGGTTTTCTTTCTGCACCAAATGACATCCCATTTAGTCTGATCTGATTAGCCGTTCGGAATCTACAGGGGTTTAAAATTTCAAATTAGAATTTACCGCAGCGCGGTAAAATAAAATAAAATGATAGGAAAAAAATAAATGGTGAAATCTTTAGCTGAAAACTCATTCTTTCTAACCGTATATTCCCCGTAATTATACCTCTTAAGACAGAGGAGTTATTCAAGCCGATAAACTTTTTCGTGCATGCCTCTCTAACCTGCCACTATAGACACATGATTTGTAAGACGTTGTCACGTCAAAAAAAAAAATTCATTTTTTAATTTTTGCCACGAAATCGGCATTCTGCCCCACTGTACGTCGGTGGGGGTTGAGATTTGGCCCGTGGATTCGCCAGCAAATAAATATAATTTTATTAAAAGCAAATATTAATTGTTCAAGTTCAATTAATTCAGACTTTCATTAACACGAGAGAAAAGTCAATAAAAAAATTATTTTATGTTGGCTATTGATCTTAAAAAAAAAAAAAATACTATATTCAAATTTAAATACTTATCGTATTATCAATCAAAATTGTTTTTAACTTAATTCCTTTGCATTTTACACGAAAGTAAATATATATTTTTTTTTTATTTCAATTTCATTAAGTATTGATTAAAAAAAACAATAGGTCTATGTTTTTCTCAAAATTTATTATCTCTTATTATATTTTATCACTTTAAGTTGAAAAGGGAAATAAGTAGGTGGACGGAAATACGGACGAGATATTTGAAAGAAGTGAGAAAAGATTTTAGATATTTTTGACATCAAAGATAAAATATTCCTATGCCAAAAGTAGCTTCATATTTTATCCAATTGTGATCTATTTATTAATTGTTAGTTAGAAGCTTTTTTTCTGGCATCTAACCGTTCGGAATCTACATGTAGGCTACACAGTGGTTTAAACTTTCAAATTAGAATTTGCCGCCGCGCGGTAAAATGAAATAAAGGAAAAAAAAAAATAAATGGTGAAATCTTAAGCTGAAGGATCATTCTTTCTAACCGTATATTATACCTCTTAAGACAGAGGAGTTGCCCACGGGGCTTGGGTAGTTGGTAGCGTGTCTACCTTTTATACCGAACGTCGCGGGTTCGGACCCCAGGCAGTCCGATGATTTTATTTAAGCCAATTGGATACCAAATGGCTTAAATAAGAATGCCTGGACCCCAATATGTATAATAAACAATAACGGATATCGTAAAAGTCTTAAATGGCCCAAGTTGCCGAAAAGACTGTGTGAATATGTGTGTGAATGAGAAAAAGTGTGAATGTTTTTAATTTAAAAAAAAAAAAGACAGAGGAGTTATTCAAGCCGCTAATTTTTTTCGTGCATGCCTTCCTACCCGGCCACTATCAGTGCCGGCTCTAGGATTTTGGTGCCCCGATGTAGAACAGTAATTGACGCTTTACAACTTTAAAATTTTGCAAATTGCTCGCCTTCGGCGGAAATTTTTTCCCTTCTCATGAAAATCATTTTTCTCTTTTTTTATGAACACGAAATTTTTTCCGCCGTGGGAGAAATTTTATTTTTTTTGCGGAACTAAATTGTTTCGCCCAGCGGGAAATTTTCCCTCTTCTCATGAAAATCATTTTATCTTTTTTATAGGATCACGGAATTTTTTCCGCCGTGCGAAAAAATTTTATTTACGCCCCTGAATGCAGGAATTTGCTCACCCAAGGCGAGAAAGGGAGGTCCAAGGGGTTAAATATGGCGCTTACACATAGAGCCCGCCCTGGCCACTATACAGGCATTGTAACATTGTCACGTCAAAAAATTTCATCGCACAGGCAGGTTAGCGAACACTTGGCCTCTAGTACAAGAAGCGAGGCCTCTATTCATATTTTTTTTTTTTTACAAACAGTCTTTTCGGCAACTTAGGCCATATAAGACTTTTCACGATAACCGTTATGTTATTATGAATATATATATATAACATGTTATATTGGGGTCTTATTTAAGCCATTTGGTATCCAAATGGCTTAAATAAAATCATTGGACTGCCTGGGATCCGAACCCCGGACCCTTGGTATTCAAGACAGACGCGCTACCAACTAAGCAAAGCCCGGGGATCTTTATCCATATTTTTTTTAAAAACACTTTTTTCTCATTCACACTCACACACACATTCACACTGTCTTTTCGGCAACTCAGGCCATATAAGACATTTACGATATCCGTTATTGATTTAACGTACATATATGGGGTCCAGGCATTCTTATTTAAGCCATTTGGTATCCAATTGTCTTAAATAAAATCATCGGACTGCCTCGGGTCCGAACCCGCGACGTTTGGTATACGAGGTTAGCACGCTAACCTCTACACCAAGCCCCGAGGGCCTATTCATATTTTTTTTTTTATAAAAAACATTCACACTTTTTCTCATTCACACTCACACTCACACTCACATTCACACAGTCTTTTCGGCAACTTAGGCCATTTAAGACTTTGACGATAACCGTTGTAGAGAATATATCTATTGTGGGGTCAGGCATTTCTATTTAAGCCATCTGGTATCCAAATGGCTTAAATAAAATCATCGGACTGCCTGGGTCCGAACCCGCGACGTTTGGTATAGGAGGGAGGCGCGCTACCTACTACGCCAAACCCGGGGGCCCCTATTCATATTCTCATTCACACTCACACTCACACACACATTCACACTGTCTTTTCGGCAGCTCAGGCCATATAAGACATTTACGATAACCGTTATTTATGAATTTATATATATTGGGGTCCAGGCATTCTTATTTAAGCCATCTGGTATCCAGATTGGCTTAAATAAAATCATCGGACTGCCTGGGGTCCGAACCCGCGACGTTTGGTATATGAGGTTAGCACGCTAACCTCTACACCACGCCCCGTGGGCCCCTATCCATATTTACATCAATACAAAAAATAATAATTGTGAATCGTGAAGGCCATGTCTTGTCTTGTTTCCTTTCTGTTAGAGTTTCCTGGTTCTGTTTTCGATAGATAGTCAAACACCTTTATTTGGAAATTTGTATAAACCATGACCCAGCCTTTATATTGTAATTTCAGGATGAACGGGGCCGCGTGATGCGTCGCACAATAATGCGTTACGTGTGCCTGTGCCTGACCATGGTCTTAACCATGGTGAGTCCCCGGGTCAAGAAACGCTTTCCCACCCTCGAGCATTTTGTCGAAGCTGGCTTGCTTACCGATAATGAACGCATGATTATGAATGACCTCAACGAGAAATTCCCAAGGTGAGCTTCTAATATCTAAAGTTTTTTTTTTTCCATTTGAGGCCTACACCTTCTTCACCTGTTAACGATTTTATTTCAACGAATTGGACACGTTCTAATGAATTATGTGGTGTATTTACTATTCTTAGAAAACAAGATGAGATTTTTAATTTAATTTAGAATCTGATATGATAATTAATACATGAGTCAGGCATATATCTTTTTTTTTGAATATCCCGTTTCCACCCGGAACAAATCTTTCGAGGATGATATCATTCTTATTTATTTATTTATATTTAAATAAATATTACAGAAGTATACTTAAGATTAATTTATTCGTTCAATTATGAATATATTTAATTTCTTGCCTTGTCTATTTTTTGAAAGTCAAATGAGAGGTGGGGACTTTAATTATCCTTGACTTTGACTAAAGCTCCCCGGAGACGATCACAATTGCAATTGTCAATGACTTATTGTCCGTCTTGGAGACAAATGACGCGATTATCAAATGATTGACGGCGATTGAAGGGCATTGATGACAGCGATTGATGGTGTAACTAGCAATTGACAATCGTTTTATCAATTGCTCGACAAACAGCAATGATAATTTTAATTTATAAACTTCCAAGAGCGCGAACTCTACACACAGCAAGTTTATTTTTATATTTGCTAGTTCTACTAAACAAAAATTACAAATGCATTTTTCTTAGGGCGCGATTATGTTGAAGCTGCGATAATAGCAAAGACAAAGCAGGTGTCTAAAAGTTAAAATTGTTTTTAACCTTTGCAAATTGGTATTTGCTTCAAGATATTAATAAAAAACGTGAATATTGGTGTGAATGGAGCTGATATTTAAGCTGATTGTTAAGTCTATTTGCATAATGTTATAATTGACAAAGAAGGTTTTGAACATAACCTCGTATTTTCAAAATATATCTGTCAAAATTCACTATGATTTTAAATAAATATATTAAATATATTTTAACTGTTAAATTTATTAATATATTAAATTAAATTAAAATATTAGCTTAAATTAAATTATTAATAAATTTGTTTATTAATTAAATAAACCATTATTAAGATCTTTTTTAAATTAAATATTTTAAATATAAATAGATTTAAAAGTTGATTGAATTGAAGTGGCAGAAAAATGTCAAACAAATAGTAAGTAAATTTATTTTTAACTTACAATTTGTTTGTTTTTTTTGCGCCATTTCATTCAGATTTCATTCAATAGTTTGTCTAACAAAATATATTATGAAAATTTTTCTCTTTTTTTTTATTTCCCAATGAGGGCCTGGAAATACTTCACTTATTAAAATGTCTATATCCATCTCCGATCAGAGCGTCGATAAGAGCAAAGAAAATGAATCGGGATCAAAGAAGGATTCTCAGCGCAGCTCCAATATAAACAGCTCTATTCAAAAGCATCTTTCTATTTTCTTTGCTTTCTTCTTATCGTTTATAGCAGCTCCAACATAATCGCACCCTTAGTTTTATTTTTGGAAGACATAAATAATTTAGAAGTTCTGATAGATAGATTTTAGAGCTTATATTACCATTAGATTATTTTATAAACATAATTAAATTTGATTATAATGCTGTTATTTATTGTTTTTGCAGGCATAGCAAGCATTGGATGCCCATTATTTGGGCAGCATCAATTGTAACAAGGGCAAGAAAAGAAGGACGAATTCGAGATGATTTCGCTGTGAAAACAATTATAGATGAATTGAATAAATTCCGAGGACTTTGTGGCCTACTCCTTAGTTATGACTCTATCAGCGTTCCTCTTGTTTATACTCAGGTAATTAAATACCTTTAGAGGGCGAATTACATTTTCCTGACCACACCTTACTTTGTTTGAATAATAAAATTATTAAATAATGTTAATGCCTTTTTAATGATCTTATTGAATATTTGCTGGGAAAGAGGAAAAAAAGTCAAAACTCTGCCCTTAAATGAAGGTTTTTTACAAATAAATAATACATGAATTCGATTTAATGTCTACATGTTTGAGACTTTCAAACAAACTGAGTGCGGTCGTCGATCTCAAAGCCGAGGTGTTGGATAGAAGCGACCCTCGCCTCACAAAAGGGGTGCAAAATCAGCATTCTTGTTGTTTGTTACATGTGAATGGAAAATTTCTAATATTTTCTTTATTCTAAAGAATATATATAAATAGGCGGCAAAATCGTAAATCCACCGCTGATTAGGTAGACTACTGACACAACAAGTGCCTCCAGTGTCTATGTTAAAATTGAAAAAAAAATTATCAATATTTGTTTAAATTAATCAGTCTTAACTGAAAATTCTCTCTACGCATTAAAAGAATTCACATGAAAATCAATAATGTTAAAATAAGAAGTCTAGACTCGGGCCTTGGTGTAGGGGGTAAGCCTGCTGGTCTTATGTACCGAGGGACGCGGGTTCGCATCCCGTCTCATGCGACACTTTATTTCAATTTAATTAGCTACCATTAAATTGAAATAAATAGAGACCCCCCGTCTAAATGGCCTCCGTTAGAGGCAACATGCTTATCGGATAAGCTGGAGATTCGAGGTAAAAATTCAACCAAGTCGAGCGTCTCTACTGGAGCAATGGGATTATAATCCTCTCCAGATCCAGGCACCTAGGGCCTCAGGGATGGGCATGATCCATTCCTAGATTGATCCTCTTCAGGGGCCTTGTACCCGGAGAGTGATACGGGGAGCACAATAGATCTATAGAGGTCGCAGTGCAGAGAAGCCCCAGAACATGAAATCAATCAATCAAATGGCCTCTTTTGCCGAAAAAGACATTAAAAAAATAAAAAATAAATGTTTTAATCTTCAAGTGGTTACTTGTCTAAAATAGAGCTAGGATAGATTGCAATTGGGCCGCGGCCCAAGGGTTGGGCACCGCTGGTCTAGATCTTTATTTTCTAAGAGAAAAACGATTTGAAACCAACCCGTTTTGTATCGACCCGGGAAGGGAAAGAGACTCCTGCAATAGAGGGTGGGAGAAATTAAACAGCTATTTGATATAAGGATCATCTTATATCATTTAATTGCAGATAGGTATTTCGGACAGCTTGATAGCATGTGCTTGAAGATACAATCACATCACATGATATATCCTGGCCGAATTACATACGGCTTTCTCCCAACATCTCTTCAAATATGATGAAGGGATGGAGATATCAGCCAATTGAATTACAAAATTCCATAAAGGGTTGTGCAGTTCAATAACTGAATATGGCCAAATAAATTTAGGCCGGAACGATCTTTAATGGGATTAAACATTGAACCTCGAGCCAATTTGGCTGATATCTCCATCCCTTCATCATAATCACATCACAGCCACAACTTTAAGTAATCAATTATTTATCTGATAATTTTCTTTTTCTTATTATAAATCTATATATAATAATAACGGAGTGTCCGTCTGTCTGTCCGCCTGTCACGCTCTGTTTGGCCAACTTCCCGAGGGAATTTTGAAACGAAATTTGGCAGTCTTATAGAGGACGTTAGAATTAGAATTATAATTTTATTTAAAGTTCAGGAAAAATACTCGGGTCCTTAAATTCCTATAACTTTTTGAGTTATTAATTCCTAAAGTTACGATTTCTCCCATAGGAAATATATAGAGACATATTGTGTATTCTTTGCATTTATATATTCTATGAATGTAAACAAATCTTCAAGCAGGCACTGGATGGGAATAATAATTTTCTTTTCATACGTAATGAAGAAAAGGCGAGAGTCCGCCGCAGGCGGGCCTGAGCCAGCTGGAGGGGAGTTCAGGGGGGCGAAGCCGCGCCAACTAATAAAATATTAACTACGCAGATAATGTCAACATCATAAAATAACTGAAAATTGGCGAGAGAACTGCTATTTGAGCAGCCAGGTTGATGAAATAAAAATATTAGCTGATGTCTCGAGCTTTGATTGGAGAAAACAAAAAAAAACAAATTCATTGTCCCGGAGACGACGAATATTTCTCCCCCTAGCAACACTCATAAAAGCAACTTTTCAGGTGGTGACATTGGCGGTATATACAAGTATTTCTTTACTTGTGTGTTGGGCCGTCAATGGTTGGATATTGATGATGAAGACCATCCACTTTATAAGCATAGCAATTAATATTGATATCTATTTCCCCGTCTTTACTACACTTCAGGTAAAAATATATATATTTTATTTTAAAATGGAAATATTTATTAATAGCTCTGTAAAAACATTTATGTAATGTTATGTTATTTTTTTTTTTATTATCTGTTCATTTTTTTAAGTTCTTTTTTTATATGGGTTGGCTTAAACGTAGCTGGGACACTTACAAACATACACAGAAAATTTCATCATAATTGGTTCAGTCGTTTAGGAGGAGTTCAGTCACATACACACGTACAGAAGAATTATATATATAAAAAAGAAGAAAGAAGATAAACAATGTTGTTATTATTATTATTAAGGGAATTTTTAATGATATACCACATTTTGAATTAATTATTTATTAAAAATATAAATACTGTACAACGTTTTGACTGCTTATTCCGCAATCGCTTTCAATTACTGATAACGGCTGCAGAATAAGTATTTATATTTTTAATAAATAATTAATTCAAAAACAAAAAAAAACAAATTCATTGTCCCGAAGACGACGAATATTTCTCCCCCTAGCAACACTCATAAAATCAACTTTTCAGGTGGTGACATTGGCTGTATATACGTATTTCTTTACTTGTGTGTTGGGCCGTCAATGGTTGGATATTGATGATGAAAACCATCCACTTTATAAGCATAGCAATAATATTGATATCTATTTCCCCGTCTTTACTACACTTCAGGTAAAAATATATATATTTTTTTTTAAATAATATTTATTAATAGCTCTGTAAAAACATTTATGTAATGTTATGTTATTTTTTTTTTTATTATCTGTCATTTTTTAAGTTCTTTTTTTATATGGGTTGGCTTAAAGTAGCTGAGACACTTATCAATCCGTTTGGAGAAGATGATGATGATTTTGAAGTGAATTGGCTGATTGATCGAAATCTACAGGTACGTGAGACAATAAAAAGAAATTTAGTAAAAATCGCTAAGAGCAATTTATCCTCCTCTGAATAATGTAATCTTTGGTTATATATATACCCAAGTAGCACATTTCGTCTACACAAGCTTCATATACATACAATGGTAGATGAATTGTCTACATGGCACTTTTATAATACGTAAACTTCCATTAGACGTTATATATACGGGGAAGATTACAATATTTAAAAAAAAATATTTTGTTATAGACGTGTTCTTGAGACGTCTTTTTGACGTTCAATATACGTTTCTGCTGTTAAGGATACTTAAACGTCCATTAGACGTTATATACACAGAGTAGAATACAATATTTCGAAAAATTTAATAAGCTAAATTGACGGTATCTTCTACGAGTATTTAATCGTATTTTGTACATATATTATACGTTTTTGTATACGTCTTTTATCGTCGTCCTTTAGTCAGAGTTCGTCGAGACACTATAACGTCTATTAGACTATCAAAATAGACCACTTTTAGACCGCTACGGAGACGCTTTTTTCATGTTGCTATTTGACAAAAATGTGCTACTTGGTAGGGCCTTTCAAATTCGACAGTTTTTTTAAACATTTAATAAAATATACAATTTATTGCAAAAAACTTTTTACTGGGAACTGTAAGTATCATTTATGCCATTTATATACGAAAAAGAATATCTGTGAATGATTTATTAAACCTGACTTTTCTCTAAACCTTCAAGATAGATATAGATATAGTCCACCGGTGTTAGATCCCAACATCTTGGTGGCCAAGTAACATCACCATTTCTTCCAGGAAATTTTTGTCTCAAAGCAATTGTTACCTTAGCAAATTGTTGTAATAAATTTTGGCCTGTGGATCAGCAAGGAGTGGATATTTGTCAGATACGATATTATTTTTAGTATATAAATGACATAAGTCAGCTATTCTCAACCGCTGGTCCGGCGGACCACTAGTGGTCCGCTGAGAAATATTACTGGTCCGCGGACAATTTTATTTATTTAATAAAGTTGAACCCCTGAATGGCTTCAGTTGCCGAAAAGGGTTAAAAAAAAAAGAATAACTTATAAAATTATCGTATACTATTGTTTATTTTTACATAAATGTCTATTTTTTTTTTTTTTTAATAAAAAATAAAGTAAAATTATATTTGTAAATGATAATAAAAATGTTACAATTAACTTGTGTTCTTTAATATCTAGTAAAATTTTGTTATAAAAAAATATCGCTGGTTTGCGAATATTTTTTATAAATTTTAATGGTCCACGGAGGTTGAGAAACGCTGATATAAGTGATACTTAAATTAACAATGGAAACTTTTGCAATTTCATCTCAGATGATTCTCTCACAACTTCCGGTGTTATTCGATGAAAACTTTTTTTTAAAGTTAACTCCACCAGCAAAAAAAATAAAAAATAAGACAACCACAGTCCAATCCAGTTCAATTGGAGATAAATAAAAAAAAAAAAATAAAATTTGGATATATATTTTTTTTTTTTTTTTAATTTTGTTGTTTTTTTTTTAAATAAATGTAAATTGTATGTTTTATTAAATGTTTAAAAAAAAAAAAAAACAGTCGAATTTGAAAGGATCTTTATTTGTAGGTCAATGAGTAAAAGATTTTCTTTTTCCTAATATATTGATAAAATCCAAATAATGCTCTGAAAATAAAAACTAAAATTAAAGATAGTTTTTGTATATTACTTTCTTTTATTTTGATTTCTATTGAAGTATCGCGGTGTGTAGCTATGGGCATAACTAGAGAATTTGGCTGGGGGGGGCCATGGGACCAGCTACCCTCCTGGGGCAGGGAGCTTTCTGGGGGGGCCCCGGCACCCCCCCCCCAGTTACACCCATTTGTGTAGCATGTTCATCATTTCAATAACCTGATCTCTGACTGATGTCGATGTGGTTAAAAAACTACTAATAAAAAAAATATTTAGGCAAAAAAATTAAACCCCTGAAGAAAAAAAGTAAAATTATTTATGATTAAGTCAAGGGCGGATCCAGAGGTGTTTCTCGGAGGAGGGGGGGTAAGAGGTAGATTACCCTGGTCGCACAGCACACAATCTTTTCTTAATTTCGCTAATTTAAAGGCGCATTCTGTACTTGTTTGCCAGAATATAAATACAAATCAAATTTTTAAGTATTAATATTTAAAATTTTACATTAAAAATAAATTTTTTGCCAAAAAAAGTATTTTTTTTTAAATCTTGGGGGGAGGGTAATTATCATTTTACCCCCCCCCCTGTATCCGCCCTTGGAATAAGTTTTATCAGACTGATCGGGGATACGAACGCACATTTCATAATTTTAGTGATAATAATTGATTTATGATTTTTAGGTGGCCTACTTGATTGTAGACGAGATGCATCACGAGCATCCTGAATTGATCAAAGATCAATATTGGGACGAGGTGTTCCCCGCTCAGTTGCCCTACACGGTGGCATCCGAACATTTAAGAGAAGACGGTCCTCAACCGTCCACTGAGAAAATTGTTCTAAATAAATCTCAAGCAGAGCCTACTATTAGAGTTGATGATCCCAATGTAAGTATCCCTTTGCCTATTTTGACTATTATCTTATTCTGTTGGTGAATTTGAATTGGCCATCAGCTGGCAGCAGCAGGTGCCCAAGCAGATAATGACAGTAATACGGTCGCCGCCGACGGACAAATACGTCCGACAAGCTCGGTGACGAGACTCCGCAATGGCAGTAGTATAGTTTTACTACGAGATGCAAGTGCCGCGAAATTGGCACGTGGCCCGCAAGGGACACAAAAACCAGGGCCGCGGCACTTACCATGACTCCCATTGCGGCATCGGCAACTCCCTCGCCTTTGCCTCCTTTATCAAGCGACCCGCCAAGGAAGAAATTCAGCGTTATGTCCGTTTCGGATAGCGATCTATTCGATGACTATAGTCTGGTGAGGGAGCAACACTTCACCACTTTGAATTCTAATTTCAATCATTCATTTTTTTTTTTTTTTTTTAATCTTAACTCCTTCAAATTAAAAACATGTAATTCTGGGACGAGGTTTTGTTCAACTTTATTTTAAACTGCTACAGGTACACTCGTCGGCACAGGATTTAGGTGTTTTTATGGTTAATTTAAAAAATCTCTAAGTATTTTTTAAATATTCGTTTAATTTTTCAGGTCAAACGTGTGCATCAACGTTTTTTTCCATCTTCAGGACCTGTTTTTTACAAAAATTGTTTACATTTAGATAACATTCAACATATATTTATTTGTTATATCTATCATATATATATTTTTTTTAAATTTATTTTGCCCGTTTAGCCGGTGGCCATTGGGCTAAAAAAGTTTACAAAAGATATACAGTAAAAATATAAAAATACGCCATGCAAATACAATAAAAAAAAAATCTCAATACAATACCAAAACAAAATAAATACAATATTAAAACAAAATAAAAACAATATGAATACAATATTAAAACAAAATAAAAACAATATCAAAACAATATAAAGGCAAAATTGTAGAAATTATTTTTTGTAGTTAGTACTATTATAGTATGATTTTTGTGTCTATTAGAAACGAATGGATCATTGTGAGTTCTTGGTGCTTATGCTGCTTAAACAGTTGCATAAATGATGTAGGATCGCGAAAATGCGGCCATGGTGTTGCTCTGTTCAGCGGGACTCCAGTGAAAGAAGCCTGTTTGGCTAATCGGTCTGCTATTATATTTCCTTGGTTGGTCAGGTGTGCTTTGGTCCATCGCAGAGAAACATTCCGGAGGTTGCTGCTAGCTTGGTACAGGAGTAGATTTATGTCCCATATTAGTTTGTTATAGGATTTACGGGATCTGTAATTGGCAATAGCTTGAAGAGCACTTTGTGAATCGGAAACTATCAATAAGGCGTTAAATCTATATATATATATATATATATATATATATATATATATATATATATATATAAGATTTTCAATTTATAAAAACATATTTAAAACATATTCTATTAGTTAATAATTTTTTAGTTAAAATGCAGTTTTTATCCACATCATTATTTATATTATACTGACCTGAAATTATTTAACAGAATTTCCTAGGTGTTTGTTTAAATGCAAAAAAAAAAAAACAGATTGAATAGAATGTTGAATGTTATCTAAATGTAAACAATTTTTGCATCTTCGGTGAATTGAGTAATGATTAATTTCAGGAGGAGTGGCTGAATATATATTGAGTGGTGAGGATATCCAGGCAGCCAAAAAACAATAAAGAAAATTATATTTATCTTTATTTCATATGTTTGTCGACGTTTCGGCCGATATTCCGGCCTTCATCAGAACAAATGCTGTTTGCCTCGAGCTCATAGAGGCTCTTGGCAACTCCTGACAATGTGTTTGAGCGAACGTTCGTCGGATGTCATGACTTCTGGCTCAATAGTGGTTCAGGAGTTGCCAAGAGCCTCTATGAGCTCGAGGCAAACAGCATTTGTCCTGATGAAGGCCGGAATATCGGCCGAAACGTCGACAAACATATGAAATAATTAATTATTATAATGGCTGTGAGTATTAAATATAGTTGCGTGGAATGGAGTCAGCCAAGGAAAATGAACAACAAAATTTATTCTGTCGACGTTTCAAGCGCACGTCGCGCTCTTCCTCGGGACAGTATAAGTGTCAAGTATTATAGATGGCAAAATAATTGGTTGACATTATTAAACAATTTTAACAAACATTAACAATGTTTAAATTTGTTTTAATTGTTAAAATTGTTTAATGTCAACCAATTATTTTGCCATCTATAATATTTGACACTTATACTGACCCGAGGAAGAGCGCGACGGGCGCTCGAAACGTCGACAGAATAAATTTTGTTTTTTTTCATTTTCCTTGACTGACTCCATTCCACGCAACTATAGATAAATATAATTTTCTTTATTGTTTTGACGTGACAACGTCTTACAAATCATGTTAGAGGGTCATGCAAGAAAAAGTTTATCGGCTTGAATAACTCCTCTGTCTTAAGAGGTATAATTATGGGGAATATACGGTTAGAAAGAATGAGTTTCCAGCTAAAGATTTCACCATTTATTTTTTTCCTATCATTTTATTTTACCGCGCTGCGGTAAATTCTAATTTGAGATTTTAAACCCCTGTAGATTCCAAACGACTAATCCGATCAGACTAAATGGGATGTCATTTGGTGCGGAAAGAAAACCTCTAAGAGAATAAATAAAAAAATCCCGAGTAATTAAGTCCAAAATTAGTTTTTTTCTCGAAAAACCTCATTTTTTAGGCAAAAAAATATCGAAAAATAGCCCTACTTGTGCAACGCCTAGCGACTTGACCATAAAAGCTACATAAAATCTAAATATAGTTTTAGAAAGAGTGGTTCAATACCCCGGGGTGTTTTTTTCTTTTTTTTGATATGAAGTCATTTTACCGCATGAGAGCACTCGGCGGGATTTCGTTTTTCGAAAATTTAAACCCCTGTAGATTCCGAACGGCTAATCAGATCTGACTAAATGAGATGTCATTTGGTGCAGAAAGATAACCTCTAAGAGAATAAATAAAAAAATCCCGAGTAATTAACTCAAAAATTTGTTTTTTTCTCGAAAAACCTCATTTTTAGGCAAAAAAATATCGAAAAATAGCCCTACTTGTGCAACGCATAGCGACTTGACCATAAAAGCTACATTAAATCTAAATATAGTTTTAGAAAGAGTGGTTCAATACCCCGGGGTGTTTTTTTCTTTTTTTCGATATGACGTCATTTTACCGCATGAGAGCACTCGGCGGGATTTCGTTTTTCGAAAATTTAAACCCCTGTAGATTCCGAACGGCTAATCAGATCTGACTAAATGAGATGTCATTTGGTGCAGAAAGATAACCTCTAAGAGAATAAATAAAAAAATCCCGAGTAATTAACTCAAAAATTTGTTTTTTTCTCGAAAAACCTCATTTTTTAGGCAAAAAAATATCGAAAAATAGCCCTACTTGTGCAACGCATAGCGACTTGACCATAAAAGCTACATAAAATCTAAATATAGTTTTAGAAAGAGTGGTTCAATACCCCGGGGTGTTTTTTTCTTTTTTTTGATATGAAGTCATTTTACCGCATGAGAGCACTCGGCGGGATTTCGTTTTTCGAAAATTTAAACCCCTGTAGATTCCGAACGGCTAATCAGATCTGACTAAATGAGATGTCATTTGGTGCAGAAAGATAACCTCTAAGAGAATAAATAAAAAAATCCCGAGTAATTAACTCAAAAATCTGTTTTTTTCTCGAAAAACCTCATTTTTTAGGCAAAAAAATATCGAAAAATAGCCCTACTTGTGCAACGCATAGCGACTTGACCATAAAAGCTACATTAAATCTAAATATAGTTTTAGAAAGAGTGGTTCAATACCCCGGGGTGTTTTTTTCTTTTTTTTGATATGACGTCATTTTACCGCATGAGAGCACTCGGCGGGATTTCGTTTTTCGAAAATTTAAACCCCTGTAGATTCCGAACGGCTAATCAGATCTGACTAAATGGGATGTCATTTGGTGCAGAAAGATAACCTCTAAGAGAATAAATAAAAAAATCCCGAGTAATTAACTCCAAAATTAGTTTTTTTTCTCGAAAAACCTCATTTTTTAGGCAAAAAAATATCGAAAAATAGCCCTACTTGTGCAACGCATAGCGACTTGACCATAAAAGCTACATTAAATCTAAATATAGTTTTAGAAAGAGTGGTTCAATACCCCGAGGGCTTTTTTTTCTTTTTTTGATATGACGTCATTTTACCGCATGAGAGCACTCGGCGGGATTTCGTTTTTCGAAATTTTAAACCCCCGTAGATTCCGAATGGCTAATCAGATCAGACTAAATGGGATGTCATTTGGTGCAGAAAGAAAACCTCTAATAGAATAAATAAAAAAATCCCGAGTAATTAACTCCAAAATTGGTTTTTTTCTCGAAAAACCTCATTTTTTAGGCAAAAAAATATCGAAAAATAGCCCTATTTGTGCAACGCCTAGCTACTTGACCATAAAAGCTACATTAAATCTAAATATAGTTTTAGAAAGAGTGGTTCAATACCCCGAGGGTTTTTTTTCTTTTTTTTGATATGACGTCATTTTACCGCATGAGAGCACTCGGCGGGATTTCTCTTTATATTTCAATATAGGTAAGAGAAAAAAAAATTTTTTTGAAGTCAAGCAAAAGACGTTGTCACGTTAAAAAGCCACCGGCTGTGTAGAAGACACAGCCAACACCTAATTTTTTGGTTGCCTGGATATCCTCACCACTAAACAATTTTTGTAAAAAAACAGGTCCTGGAGATGTAAATTCGAAAACGTTGATGCACACGTTTGACCTGAAAAATTAAACGAATATTTAAAAATACTTACAAGGAGAGTACACGGTTGACTCGTCACCGATTTTGATCTCCTTTTATATGGTGAATCTATACTGAAAAATATTTGTATCCTGATCGAACTTTTCGTCCAATGCGCCCTGTAACAATTTTTTTTCTCATCTGAAATTTTAAAATCTGAAAAGGATTGTTATAAGGCTCAAAGAAAAGCATATCAACAACTAAAGCTAATAGCGTAACGGGTAGAGGAGAGGGTTAGAAATCCAGGAACCCAAGTTCAAAACTTGGGGTTGTCATTTTTTTTTTTTTTTAGTATTATTTATTGTATAAAAAATAAATATTATATTTATATTATAAAAATATTTTATTTATATTTGCGAAATATTTATTACATATTACATATTTATACAGAAAACAATGAATATTATACAATCAATTAGATATCTAAACTAACTAACTAAACTGACACTTCCTGTTGACAGCAAATGTATTGGCGAAATATTTCTTTTGATATTTCATAAAGAAAAACATTAATTTTCTATATCTTACTGCCTTATTTTAATTTTAATTATTCATTTATATATCTAATTGATTGTATAATATTCATTGTTTTCTGTATAAATATGTAATAAATATTTCGCAAATATAAATAAAATATTTTTATAATATAAATATAATATTTATTTTTTATACAATAAATAATACTAAAAAAAAAAAATGACAACCCCAAGTTTTGAACTTGGGTTCCCTGGATTTCTAACCCTCTCCTCTAACCGCTACGCTATTAGCTTTAGTTGTTGATATGCTTTTCTTTGAGCCTTATAACAATCCTTTTCAGATTTTAAAATTTCAGATGAGAAAAAAAAATTGTTACAGGGCGCATTGGACGAAAAGTTCGATCAGGATACAAATATTTTTCAGTATAGATTCACCAGATAAAAGGAGATCAAAATCGGTGACGAGTCAACCGTGTACTCTCCTTGTTAGAGATTTTTTAAATCCTAACCATAAACACACCTAAATCCTGTGCCAACGAGTGTAGCTGTAGCAGTTTAAAATAAAGTTAAAAACATGTGTTTCATTCAAAAAGTCACGGACTTATTGACCTGCACTCTTACTTTTTATTATTGATTGCATCCAATCCTATAACAGCCACAACTTGTTCTATTTTTTAAATAGCGCATATAATCATTGATGATTTTTTTGTTGCTAACATTTCCCATGGTCAGTTTACTGGATCATCGGCTACAGGGAGATGACGAGTGACGTAATCACTCTGAAGTGCGCTTTCCCGAGACACGTTGGTACCCTTACACATATACAAATAGATTAACTTAGATCAGGCCAACGATCAAATATTTAGAGGAAATGCCTAGAAAACCAATTGATTTAATTTTCACTGTCGGTAGTTAAATGCCTAATAGCATTTATCTTATAATTATGAATAAGATAAAAGCTATTTCTATATATTTATATGTTTCTCTCAATTTTTCCGTTTTTTTTTTTTTTTTTTTCCAAGCAAGCAAATAATTACGAATTAAGAACCTTTAGAAATCCTTTTCAAATGAAATGAATGATTGAAATGATGAATGGATATTTATTTATTTTATTTTTTTGCTCCGCTCTCTCACATACACACCCACATAATTTTGTTTATTATTCGTTCCAAAAGCACGGCTTATTTATTTATTTTTTTATTTACAGCTTTTTTTTTATTTGATTTATAATTTTTTTTGTTTTTTTTTTCTGCTTTGATACTCATTAATTTTATTTTTTCTCTTAGATATCGATTAAATGCCATTGTAGTGTAGCCTTTAAAAGAAAACTATTTTGATTTTTTTGAATTTGAACGAAGAGAAAACCAGCCATCAGGGAAATTTTCTTATCTCTCTCTCTTGATAATTACTAGGAACCGACCGAAGTTTCGGCAACAATCCTGGTTTTGGTTTCGGCCAAAAACCAGCCGAAACCTGTGTTTGAAAAGATGGAGATGAGACTCGTATACTAAAAAAACGTCGAGTTCATACTTAAAAAAAAAAAGTTTAAAACAAGTTTCGGTTTCGGCCGAAACTAAGATTGAAGCCGAAATTCGGTTTCGGTTAAAAATCTTGTTTCGGTCGGACCCGAATAATTACACAGGACTACAAAAGATATAGGTATTGAAATTAAGAGCTGTTCCTTCCTATATGGGTGGCCCTGATTCCAACCAAAAATGCCATCAGTTTCGCCCCCACCACCTCTAGTTTTAGAGATATAGAAAAAATTAGATTTTAATAGAAAATGTGCTCAAAAACGGATCTTATTTTGAATTTTCTATATCTCTTTTTAAGGCGTTCCCTTTTAATATTGCTAGTGATGAGATTTGAGGAAGGACGTGATTTGCGACCGAAGCGTCGAAATAAAGTTTTTTTTTTCAACTATTTGCATATTTTTAAATTTCAGCCCAATTGGGGTTGGCTTTGTGGGGCAAAGCTTGGCTAAAAGTTTAGAAAAATCGAATTTTCAGTTTTTTTTTTTTTTAATTTAGACAACTCTAAAACGATTTTTATCATCCCTGAATTCTAAAAACATTTATTTATGATATTCTATAATTCTTTAGCTTTCCAATAGACATTCATTCGTGCAAATCTGTTAATTATTAACGAAATTATAAAATAATAGAATTGTATGATAAAGATGGAGTTTTGCTTAGAAGTTAGAGCTGTTCTCAGCCTTTGATGGCGAAGCTCAACTAGTGCGCCGTCTTTCAAGTTGGAATATAATTTTAAAAGAAAACTCAATTTGTTTAGACGATTCATGGAAAGAATATGATAAAATCACCGTCCCTGGGCTACACCTTGGACGCCCTAGGGGGCCGATGTCGGTATCGAGGGGCGCCAAAGGCCTGATGCCCTGGGGTAGGAGAGGGGGCGACCCCCCCCCCCCTTCGCCCCCAGCTAGTTACGCTATTGGTTGTTCTTTGGTATATGGATAGGGCTGAATCCTGACTTTGATAACTATTTGGTTCATAATTTCGTTAATATTTAATAGATTTTCATGAATTAATGATTATTGTAAAGCTAAAGAATTATAGAATATCATCAATTGCATTCAGGAGATAAAAATATTTTTAGGGTTTTCCAAATTAAAAAAAAATTCGATTTTTCTAAACTTTTAGCCAAGTTTTGGATCACAAAATCCCCTCCGATTCAACTATATGCATATTTTCAAGGGGGAACGCATTTAAAAAAATCTAGAAAATTCAAAATAAGAGCCGTTTGTTTCTATTAAAATTTAATTTTCTCTATATCTCTAAAACAAGATGTGATGGCATTCTTGGCTACCCATATACCCAGAAATAGCCGAAAATACCCCGATCATGATGACCTGTGTTACACTTGATGTCAAATACAGTGGCTGGTTTTCTATTCTTTGCATTCATTTGTATATTCTAAGACGTTTGGGGACGTTTTCAGTATGAGCAAGACGCAATGAGCGGGATCCATTTCACGGCGGGCGGCGGCGGCAAACGCCCTTCAGTGACCCGATCCATTTCTCGTGTCTCGACTCGAGAAAGAATGCCGTCGGGAAGAAGTGGCACCGCCATCGGATCACAGACCTCTCTTAACGCCCAGCCGGGGGCACCTGGACTGGCAAGCTCCATTCAGCGAGTAGCCAGCGTCACCAGTGTCCTTCGCCGATTGTTCTCTCGGGATGGCCAACCAGGACAACAGTCCGTTCCCAATTCCACGACACCCACCAATTTGTCCTATGTTCTGGTAGATAGTGGCGGGGGAGGGGATGCTGGATCGATTCCTTTATCAAGTTCAGTTCCTGGATCCGCCACATCGAAAGTCGGTGTTCCTTCTAGTGCAGGTGAGCTTTTTATTATTATTTAATTTACGATAAATTACGAATATAATATCTATTTATTTATTTTCTAGGTTCGGGTCGCTCTATTCCTATAAGCCATAGTGGAACATCCCTCTCAACGAAATTCCCAGGTGGCGGGAGTATGCGCATCGCAGACCAGGTCATTGAAGAAGTCGATGAACAAAGCACAATCCAGTCAGTTCGACCTGATAAGAGAGCAAATGTTAAAGACATTTTCCCAATCGGCCCACCGCCTCCTTCCGCGCCCGTCGATGTTCCCGTATCAGCACACAGCCATGATCATAGCTATAGCCATCATCCGCAACCGCACGAGCACGTTCTAGCATCGAGCGCGCCTACATATGGCGGAAGTCGAAGCGCCCCTCCCCTCCCGGGCACCTCACCGAGTAGATCTGTTCACTTTCATATGCGTTCAGCTCCAGCCGGAGGCGAAAGAGTCCTCCCGTCCGCTGACTCCAGGACGATCCCGCCTTCTGACTCGACCAGTGCGATCATTCCCGGCGAAGAGGATCTTGTTTCAATTGGATCAAGTACCGACCACTCAGATGATGAATTTACAAGATTAAAGAACGCCCGGGAAAAGGAGAGAAAACAGAAATTCCTGCAACGAATAGCTCGGTCGGTGAGCGCACAAGCTCAGGCTCAAGATTACGACAACGAATTGCTTTTACTCGACATTACACAGGCGTCAGCAGCGTCGCCGAGGTCAAGTGTGTTTAGTGACGCGAATGTATGACCTCCAGAGGAATCTCATGCATCCAGTACCTGAGAGAGAGAAATCATTATTTCCTTTGCTTCTGAAATCTCATAAAAAGAGAGAATATTCTTTTTAATGGCATGTATACAGCAAGTGTTTTATTATCTGAGAAAAAGGAGAAATCCTTTGATAAACATGAAATGACTGGTTATAACTTTTTTTTTCGATTTATTTGTTTTTGAGTAAATCATTTAACAGAAACCTTAAAAGGAATGGAATCTCAAAGCTTTTCTTTTTTTATCACACGAGACGAAATCAAAATTGAGAGCGTTTTATTTTCTCGGGGTGCTAATTTTGGGACTTTCCAGCGGCCACAATTTTGAAGCTATCGACCTCAAATTTTTTTTAAATTAAAGCTATTTAAAATATCTACAACTTATAGAAGCCCTTTTTTTGATTTTCGAAAAAAAAATTTTTTTTTTTAGATTATTCGCATTAAATAAAAGATATTTTAAAAAAAGCCGCTCTATAACTTATAGATAATTAAATTAGTAATCATTGTGTTAAAGAATAATTAATTTTTTGCCTTTAATTAATTAGCTGGAAAGTTTAGAATGAAATGGAAAAAGTCCCTTGTTTTCCTATGGGGAACACTAACGCCATCTCTTGCCGCCTCGAGTCAATAATGTTTTAACGGTTTTTCGAGACGCGAGTCTCGAAAAGCCGATTGAGAAGCTGGTTACTCTAGGCGGCAAGAGATGGCGTTAGTTGTCCCCATAGGGAAACAAGCTTTTTATTCCATTTCAGATGATCAAGTTGAATAAATGTCTTCAAATGGTAAAAATGTGGATCAATCATGAAATGTGAAGGATCAAATATGCCTATTCCATTTCATTTGAAAGGTTCTAGCTAATTAATTAATTATTCTTTAACACAATGATTACTAATTTAATTATCTATAAGATATAGACCGAATTTTTTTAAAATAAATTAATCTAGCTCGCATTTTGGACTATCTTGAGAGACACCAATTTTAGTTTAAATGACAATTTATATAATTTTATATTGGTTAATTTCGCCTCTCGCTTAGAAATTAAATATTATCTAGAGTCTCGTCTCTTCTCAAGTGTAAAGTTTTGAAGATGGTCTCGTGTAACAACCGAAACTTTTCTAATCTGACTTGATAACAAAATAACTTGCTTGCTGCCATCTTCTTTTATTTACTTTCATTAACAAATAGCTTTTAGGCCTTTTCATAAAGACAAAAACTCTTTACTGTTTAATCCTATATAAACAGATAAAAATATTTTTTTTATTCAAAGAGTTGGTTTGTGGCTTTAAATACTTAAATAAAAAAAAAAAAAAAGATTTAACATTTAGTTATAATGAGAGAATATATACTTTTTGAAAATATTTAAAATTTATGAAATTTTGAAATGGTTGGTATAAAAAAAAATAAAATTTTTTTGAATTTTATGCACAAAAATATATTTTCTAGATGATAATGAAATTTGTTGATAGAGTTTTAGATTTATAAAAGTCTTTGCTATTATCAATTTTACAAAATTGACATGAAATGTATAAATCATAGTGATAGTGTATATAAGGATTCTTGATTTCAACCTTTGGAATCAGCAAATTTTGTATCCATTCATATATTCATCCATAAAATGCCATTATTAGCTAAAGGCTATTTATATTAGTATATAATTAATAATTATAGCCTATTATTGACTTAAGGGGCTTCAAGAGGCCACATTGAATCTTTAGTCGAGAAATATTGGTATTTTTTTTAATGATTTGAATTCGTGAGCATTTTACATAATAGAATGCTTTTTTTTTTAATTACGATTAATTAAAAAATTGCAAAAAAACGTTCTATTATAAAAATTTTATTTTTTATTTATTTTTTTTTTTTTTTTTGAATCTCAAAAATCATTAATATTCAACTTATAATAATTAAATGAAATGGTGACAAACTCAAAAATTTCTTATTTATTTGAAAATTATCGGCCAAATAGTTGAGCACTCTTGCAAAAGATGGCAGGTTAGTTCAACAGCCGGCATTATCAGATCACTTATAAGCCTAAATTTGTATATTTTTCTGCTGTTATAAATTATATATAATATTTATAAACGCTTCATTATTAAAAGATCATCGAAAATCAAACAAATACATGAGATTAAATATAGCCCTGCCATCTGTTGGCAAATTTTCTTAATAGTTGGACTTATTGGCTAAATTTTTAAGACCCCTAACGCCATCTTATCGGCAAAAACATGGGAACAGCTTGGCCTCCTGAAGCCCCTTTACACAAACGATACAATGTTATCTTTGGATTAATAAAGACAGATAAATGTAAACCAAGCCTCATCATTCTGTGTATTTTATAAAAAAATATTTTTATATAAGTATATTATTCCTCTTTTATTATAAACTTGATATTTGTTTTATTAATTTAAACTATAAAAAAAAGAAAAAAATTTATTTTATCTATAAATTTGTTTTAGAATTTATAGGATAAACTTATTAAATAAATTCATAGAGTATTTATTTTTTCAAAGTCACTCTTAATCTTTTAGCAATAAAAAATTACTGAGTGCACAGATTATTATTAATTAATTAATCTCACAGTATTCTTATTTATATCAGGATGTATATATATATATTGTTCCCTACTTTCCCCTATACTTGTTAGAATTTTAATTGTAAAATTGCTTTTTGTCAGAGTTTGCAGGATTGTTTTTTTTTTCTTTTTTTAATAAATTCCAATTTTTTATTGAAACTATTATGTAATTATTTATGAACTCTCTCCATTTATATTAAAAATCAAAGTAGACCAAATACCTTTTTTTTTCCTTGTTTTTTTTTTTTTTTTTTTTTTTTTTTGTAATGGGTGCATAAGGTCCGAAGACCTATAATGACCAATAGTCACATGCAGCCAGGAAGAAAATAAAAACAAAAGGAGAAGCATAAAGGGGAAACTCAACTGCGGGAACTGAGAAGATGCCTGTTGAGGTTACCTGGTAGACTTGAAAGTCTGAAGATTGTAGGTTTTGGGGAAGATAGACGCAGGGAGCTTGTTCCAATCACGGGAGGTCATGGGGACAAAGGAAGAATGAAATTGTTTTGTTCTGTTAGTCGTGATCTGAACAGCATAGGGATGCTGGGAAGATGCCTCTCTTGTGTTCCGTGAATATGTTGCATTGGGTGGGATAATTGATTTTAATTCGGCAGAGCATTGACCATGGTAATACCTGTAGAAGAGAGATAGTGCAGATACTCTTCTTCTATGATCTAGTGACTGTAGGGATGCAGTAAGGGTAGAATCACCTATCAGTCTAATTGCACGCCTCTGTATGGCTTCCAAGGAGGAGAGAGCGTCTTTCGACGCCCCTCGCCAAAGGTGGGAACAATATTCAAGACACGGCCGAATTTGGGCTTTATAGAGGATTAGGAGTTGTTGGGAGAAAAAGTATATCCCTATATATGTATATGTGTTTGGGAAATTTCGGGGGGGGCGCCCCCCCCCCCCCCTTATATACGCCCCTGAATGAATTACATTTGTCTATAGTCAAAATACCACTTGGTTTTGAAAGATAAATAAATAAGAGAAAGACAGAAATAAGGAAATCAGTAGTTAACAATTTAAAAGATTATTATATTATTTATATTGTTAGATTTTTTTTTATTTAATTCATTTTTTAGGAAAATATAGGATAGAGTTAGTATTAAAAATTTATATTTTATTTTTTATATTTTCAAATCTATTTAATTAATTTCTTTACTTATCTCAATCAGAATAGGTCAGATGCAAGGTTTTTGTCATCTAAATTACAATGGAGAAAGAAAAAACCCAAAAAAGTAAGTAAAAATATATTTATATATATAATCTGGCCCTGCGCGCAAATGAAAAGAACGAAAGAATCATGAATGTTGAGCTAATGTCAAAAGAGTGAACTAGTCAGCCAGTTCAAGGGCTGGCACTTTATTCTGAAGATTAACCGATTTATTTTATTTTGACGTGACAACGTCTTACAAATCATGTTAGAGGGGCATGCACGAAAAAGTTTATCGGCTTGAATAACTCCTCTGTCTTAAGAGGTATAATTATGGGGAATATACGGTTAGAAAGAATGAGTTTTCAGCTAAAGATTTCACCATTTATTTTTTTCCTATCATTTTATTTTACCGCGCTGCGGTAAATTCTAATTTGAAATTTTAAACCCCTGTAGATTCCGAACGGCTAATCAGATCAGACTAAATGGGATGTCATTTGGTGCAGAAAGAAAACCTCTAATAGAATAAATAAAAAAATCCCGAGTAATTAACTCCAAAATTGGTTTTTTCTCGAAAAACCTCATTTTTTAGGCAAAAAAATATCGAAAAATAGCCCTACTTGTGCAACGCATAGCGACTTGACCATAAAAGCTATATTAAATCTAAATATAGTTTTAGAAAGGGTGGTTCAATACCCCGGGGTGTTTTTTTCTTTTTTTTGATATGAGGTCATTTTACCGCATGAGAGCACTCGGCGGGATTTCGTTTTTCGAAATTTTATTTATTTATTTATTTATTACTTTAGGGCATCCAGCACCAAAGGCTTTTAATGCCTCATACAAAATTTTTTTTTTTTTTACAAATATAACATTTTAAATTATTTCCTTTCACTTTCAAATCTCAATTCTATTCTTCTTTTCTTCCATTCTGCTTTTCTTTCTTTCTGCTCTTCTTTCTTCTTTTCTTTCTTTCTGCTTTTCTTCTTTCTTTCACCTCTTCCAGACTTCTTTCTTCCCCTTTCTTTCTTTTTTAGATTTCATTATATAGGTTGGTTTTCTTAAGAAATTTAACTAAGTTTTCATATTGACCACTTGTCAGAATTCGTCTGACATTATCAGCCAAAGGATACTCATCCCTAGCCCTCTGATAATTAGGGCATTCAACAAGAATATGTTTAATGCTCAATACACTTTGACAAGAGCTACAAGATGGCTTGTTTCCTCCTATGAAGAGGTAAGAATGTGTCAGCCTTGTATGACCAATTCTTAATCTAGTTAGAATCACTTGCTCCTTTCGCGCTAAGTTGGCATAGCGCCTTTGGTTCTCGAGTCTTGGCCAAATTTCTTTGAGATGTGTGTTGGTGACTACTTCCCATTTCTCGCTCCATATTCTTCTCAATTCTTTTCTTACTGTACTCTTGAGGTCTTGATAGGGAATGAGCTTGAAATTGATAGAGATTTTATTTGCACCTCTTTTAGCAGCATTGTCCGCTTTTTCGTTGCCAATTATGCCAACATGTCCCGGAACCCATAAGAAGCAAATATCACCCCCTAACATTCTAATTTCACCAACTAGTTTATGAATGCTTTTAACGATTTGATGGCTATTGAAGGGATTATAGACAGCCTGAAGAACACTCACTGAGTCTGAGACAACCATGAGTTTCCTATTAGAAACATTACTCTGGAGAGCTTTTTCAATAGCTTTTAGTTCAGCTGAAAAAATACTACCGTAGTCATTAAGTCTATATGCCACTTCCTTATTTTCGTGCACGAATCCGCACCCTACTCCTGATGGATACTTAGCGCCATCCGTGTATATAATATCAAAATCAGGGAATTTGTTAATTAAGTCCTTAAAAAGATTTCTATACACTAGCGGTGAGGTACTACTTTTAGGAAACCTTAACAATTCAAAAAGAAAAGTACTCCTAGGCAGTGTCCAAGGAGCTATCTTTGAAGCAGTATTCTTCGACACACAATCCAGTATAGATTGAAGACCTAGATTGTCTAGGATTTTCCTAAATCTATATGATAGGGGTTTGGAAGACCGTACTTTTTGGTCATAACATTCATGAAGATGTATATTAAATATACTATAGTAGGCAGGGTGATTAGCTAAACTTTTAATTTTTAAAACATAAAAAATTGAGAGCAGAGCTCTACGAAAGGTAAGATCAGGCTCCCCTGATTCTACAAGAAGACTTTCTATAGGGCTAGTCCTAAATGCGCCTGTACAGATACGGAGACCTGTATTATGAACTGTATCCAGCATCTTTAATAATGAATCCTTCGCTGAACCATACACCTGACAACCATAATCTAATTTACTTCTCACCATAGTATTATACGTGTTTAACAAAATTTTATGGTCAGCACCCCATTTGATACTGGCTAGGATTTTTAGTAAATTTAGGGATTGAAGACACTTCGATTTTAACAGTTTAATATGCTCCACCCATGTTAACTTTTTATCAAAGATAAGTCCCAGAAATTTATAGGAACTTCTAAAAGGTAATAAGGTATTACCCAAGAATAGTTCAGGGTCACCATGAGGTTTTCTTTTCCTACAGAAGTGAAGGCAGGCAGTTTTTTCTTCAGAGATTTTAAACCCAGATAATTTAGTCCAAGCTTCTATTTCATTTATAGCTACCTGAAGTTTTATCTTAATTTCTTCAAGATTATTCGAAGAAAAGTAAATGGCTAAATCATCTACAAAAAGGGATACCTCAATTTCGGCGTCAATATCCTTTACAATATCATTTATAGCGATTAAAAACAAGGTAGTGGAAATTACAGCACCTTGAGGCACCCCATTTTCAAGAGATTTAATGTCAGATAATGTTCCACCGATACGAACTTGGAAGCTCCTATCTTTCAAAAAATTCTGAATAAAAATTGCCAAAGGACCATTAATATCATTTTGTTTTAAAAAGTTTAAAATCAGGTGTCTCCAAGTCATGTCATATGCTTTCTTAATATCAAAGAAGACTGCAACTATATGTTCATTTTTAAGGAACCCGTCAAGGACATATCTTTCCAGTCTTACTAATTGATCCACACAGGAGCATTGGGATTTAAACCCACACTGAAATTTAGACAGAAGCTTCTTCTTTTCTATCAGCCACTTAAGTCTATAATTCACCATTCGCTCCATTGTTTTCCCCAAACAACTCAAAAGAGAGATAGGTCTAAAATTAAGTGGATCCTGAGTTATAGTTTTGGATTTTTTAACGGGGACAACCAGAGCATGTTTCCACTCTAGAGGGAATTCACCCGACAGCCAAATTTTATTAAAAATTTGAAGTAGCCTCATTTTTGCGGTAGAGATTGAGATTTTTTAATAAAATGTTAGGAATGAGATCTTTTCCTGGAGAAGTATTTTTACTTTTTTTGAGGGAATTTTCAAGTTCATCTATACTAAACACCTTATTGTAGTGCTCACAAAGCTTTTGCCCAATGTCAAACAAAATTACATTTCTCTCTGTTTCATTTTTAATTTCGAGGAATTCAGCAGAGTAGTTCATACTTGATGAAACAGAAGCGAAGTAATCCGCAAGAATATTCGACACATCCCTTTTATCCGTAATTACTTGTCCATTTTTGATAATGAACTCCACCCCACTGGTTTTCGACTGCCCAATAACCGAATTTAATCTTTTCCAAATTATTTTATTAGGTGTCTGTGGATTAAGAGAACTTAAAAATTCATGCCATGATTTCCTTTTGCTTTCGTTAACTATTTGCCTGGCTTTTGCCTTTAGGATTCTAAAGGATTCCAAGTTCTCTCTAGTAGGAAATTTTTTAAATTTATTTAGCGCTTTCCGCCGATTGCAGATCGCCCTTCTACATTCATTGTTCCACCATGGCACAGGTGGTAAGTACACTCTGTTTCCCGATTTCTTAAAAGTTTTGTGAGCAGCTTCTAATAAAGAGTTTTTGAAATTGTCAACTAATTCATTAACATTACTAGGGGGATTACTATCCAGTTTTAGGGCACTATTGAAGGATGCCAATTTTGAATTCTTAATGATAAATTTTTGATTTGGATTACACTCCCTTTTTGGGTTTATTTCAGAGGAGACAATTATAGGATAATGATCTGAGGAACAAATATCATCATGTACAAACCATTTGTACCTCCTGCCCAAGGTCGGGCTTGCCAAAGTTAGATCTATGGATGTAAATGTGCCAGGACCAGAAGCAAAGTGTGTAGCAGCTCCATTATTTAACAATATTAAGTTATTTGACGTCAAGATGTTCTCCATAACTTTTCCCCTATGATTACTAAACCTTGAGCCCCATAATAGGTTGTGTGAATTAAAGTCACCAAGCAGGAAATATGGTTTATTAAACGAATTAACTATACCGTCCACTTCTACTTTATTAATTTCCTCATTAGGTGGGATATAGAAATTACTTATAATAAAAGGGCTGTGACACGGGAGAACAACTTCAATACAAACTACCTGAATATTATTATTACTATTTAATAGATGCTCCGAAGAGTACACCTTTTCTTTAATAAATATTGCTACACCACCCTTCTTCCTATTCCCTGAATTATTATCTTTTCTGAAAGATCTATACCCTTTTAAATTATAATCCTGATCTGAAGTTAAATAGGTCTCCTGTAAACAAATACAGAGGGGATTAAAATACCGAATTAAATTCTTTAACTCAGCTAGATGTGAAAAGAATCCATGGCAATTCCACTGTAATATTAATGCCATTAGTTGTCAATGAAAGATTTATGTGATTAAGCTTTTTTTTTTTTTTAAAGTTTCCTAGCTGCTTTAACTTTATTCTCGTAAGTTCTAGCATTGTTTTTTCTAGTTATTTTTTTGGGAGCAGGTCTGTCATCCTTAAGGCCTGTAGGTACCTCGACTAGTCTATTTTCTAGAGCTACCCTATCTCCTTTAGTATAGTTGGGGTCACAATTCATAACATTTTCATTCATATCATTTTCACAGATTTCATTATTTAAAGGGGAAACATTACTAAGAGAGTTTGATTTATAAGAATTTTTAGAAAAATCACCTAAGTTCGTGTCAAAAAATTCATCACTTCCATCCAAATAACTATCCAAAGCTGTAGTTTTTCCTCCCCTCAAAGTGTCTGCTTGTATTTCTAACAAACTTTTAACTTGATTAGTAAGAATTTCAATTTGTTTATTCAAACTATTAATAACCTCTTTTAATTCTACACAAGATGTACACTCCTTACCCGGGCCTTTTGTTATGTTAGCAAAAGATCGGGGAGAATTTTCCCTTTCCTTTATTTTAATCCTTCTAGCGGTAAATATAGATACTTTTTCTTTAACCGAATATTCCATAATTTCTTTCTCTAATATAAAAGCAGGACACTTTCTTGACCAAGCTGGATGCAATTCACCACAATTCCTACACTTAGGATCCCTCTGGCAGATTTCATTTTGTGCACAATGATTAATTAAGCCACAATTCCCACAAAAGGTATCATCACTTTTACAAAATTTGGAAAAATGACCCAGTAATTGACATTTAAAACAACGGCTGGGATTAGGAATGTATTCTTTTACTTGCAACGAATAAAAACCAGCTTTAATATTCTTAGGAGGATCAGGACTGTCAAAGGTGAGTATTAAAATTGGTGTATTTTTAATTTCGCCCTCCACTTTGCGGGTAATACGGTGAACCCCTGAAATATTTTGTGATTTTAATTCTTTCAAAAGATCCTCAGTACTAATGTCAATGAGACCCATACAATACACAACTCCTTTGCTTGTATTAAATTTAGGGTGGGGTTTTACTATAATTGGAATGTCCTGGGCAAAATTAGTTAACTTTAGAATTGATTCAGCTTGGCTCTCATTAGATACCTCCACCAGCAAGTTACCTGTTTTTAATTTTTTGATATTCTTTACATTACCAATATTATACGTAATACATTTCTGTATCAAAAAGGGAGAGACTCTGGACAGGTCTTTGTCTTCTAAAGCATGAGATATTAAAAAGAATTTAGGAAAACCTTTAATTCCCAAGTTGTCCTCTATATCATTATTCCAATAATATAGTGGAGGGAAATCAGAAGAACTAAAGTCAACACTCTTAAATTTTTTATTTCTATTTCCCTCCGAATGGGGAGAGAGATTTGTCTCTCTCAGAGACATAATAGAAGCAAGAGACTGCAATTGCAATAAGAAAAAAAAAAGAAAGTTAGTAAACAAACGGATGATCAACTTATCTCAAACTGGAGGAACAGAAAGAAAATATCTGCCAAATGTATTCACGACACGTCAAATACTGCTTCAAAGAACAGGCCAACACACAATTAAACAATTGCAAATCCAAAATTAATAAGTAATCTTGCAAAATCCGGGAGCGAGAAAAATTTTCTTTGTTTACAAGCTGGTTGCTACCAACAGGAAATTTTAAACCCCTGTAGATTCCGAACGGCTAATCAGATCTGACTAAATGAGATGTCATTTGGTGCAGAAAAAAATCCTCTAATAGAATAAATAAAAAAATCCCGAGTAATTATGGCTAAAATTAGTTTTTTTCTCGAAAAACCTCATTTTTTAAGCATAAGTCGCTCTTAATGGATAAAAAAAGCCACACCTGTCATATATTGTTTCAATGAAAATGTTTGAACATGTTTATTTATGAAAACAAACTACTAGTAAAAAAAAAAATAAAAACAATACTTTCTCTCTTTATATTTCAATATAGGTAAGAGAAAAAAAAAATTTTTGAATTCAAGCAAAAAGACGTTGTCACGTTAAAAAGCCACCGGCTGTGTAGAAGACACAGCCAACACCTAATTTTTTAGGAAAATATAGGGTTAGTATTAAATGTAAAAGGAAATTGATGATAATAATAAGAATGAAAAAAAAGTGCAGAAGATGGATTTGAACTGGCGAAGTTTGGAATAGTGAGGATGGAAAAAATAAATGTGTCGACCACTTTACCGACTCGGCCAATGTTGCAATTTATTGAATTCAAAAAAATTAGGCCATATAAGGAACATTAAATGAAAGAGGAATTTAAAAAATTTTAATATTGTACATATGATATATCATTTTTTAATAGTTTTTATGCAGATTAATAATTTATAATCAAAATTTCCAAAGGATGGATAGTTTTCAAATTATTCAATGGGGAAACGTCAGATTGTAAATGCCTTAATGTAATTAAACCAAAAACTCTATATAACATATGATACATGTTATTAGTTCTTGAATTTCTCCTGATTCCAAATAACTAAACCTCTTTTAATTATATGATCTAATTTGGGAGTTATTGGCGATCAAAGATAAGACTATTTTCAAGCTATTTTCGACCTTAATGACATCAACACTCAATTTTCTATATTATCGAAAAAACTTATTTAGCATTGTCTGATTAAAACCAAATTTTTACCAGAGATTTATAATTAAAAAATGAGTTTTTTTCTAAAGTTTCATTGAGATTGGTAAAGAAATAAATAAAATATTGACTATTTTGTAAATTAAGTTTTAGAATTCGGGATCCCGAATGGAAGCCCAGAGCCGTTTCATAGACGGCTCTCTTTACCCATCCGGGATTCCGAATTCTAAAACTTAATTTACAAAATAGTCAATATTTTATTTATTTCTTTACCAATCTCAATGAAACTTTAGAAAAAAACTCATTTTTTAATTATAAATCTCTGGTAAAAATTTGGTTTTAATCAGACAATGCTAAATAAGTTTTTTCGATAATATAGAAAATTGAGTGTTGATGTCATTAAGGTCGAAAATAGCTTGAAAATAGTCTTATCTTTGATCGCCAATAACTCCCAAATTAGATCATATAATTAAAAGATGTTTAGTTATTTGAAATCAGGAGAAATTCAAGAACTAATAACATGTATCATATGTTATATAGAGTTTTTGGTTTAATTACATTAAGGCATTTACAATCTGACGTTTCCCCATTGAATAATTTGAAAACTATCCATCCTTTGGAAATTTTGATTATAAATTATTAATCTGCATAAAAACTATTAAAAAATGATATATCATATGTACAATCTTAAAATTTTTTAAATTCCTCTTTCATTTAATGTTCCTTATATGGCCTTATTTTTTTGATTTCAATAAATTGCAACATTGGCCGAGTCGGTAAAGTGGTCGACATCATTATTTTTTCCATCCTCACTATTCCAAACTTCGCCAGTTCAAATCCATCTTCTGCACGTTTTTTTTTAAATATATTTAATTTAACTATAGAGTGTAAGTTTTTAATTATTATTGATAATCTCCATACTTATTAATTTTATTTTAATAAATTTGTATTAAAAAATATCGTCTTTGTAACAGGCAGAGTTGGGTTTTATACACGATTTTGCAGTTTTATACAAAAATCGCGGATAAAACTTGTATAAAATGCAATATGAAAAGCTTTTAAGCTGTTTTTTCAGTGGGAGGGGTTGGTTTCTTACAGTTTTATACTTTTTATACATCGACCTAGTTTTATCCGTGATAGTTTTATACATGTATAAAACCGTGTATTATACTCGGTGGGATAAAACTTGCCAACTCTGGTAACAGGAGAATAGAATAGTAGAGGAGTGTCTTGGCGTCAAAAGTTTAATAACCTCCTATCTGCTTTTGATCTCCGGGTAATTCAAAAATTATTATCATTGGAATTAGGCTAACATTTTTATAATAGAATAAAATAATTGATTTGTGCTGCACTCTTATGGAGACTTAAAAAATTATAAACTTATAATTTTAAACATCTCCACAAGGTCGCAGCACCCATCCGCTTGAATAACATAACTCTCCATAGTGAACAGATGCAGTAGGATATCTCAGACCAGGTTGTGCTGCGAACTCGTGGAGACATTTACAATTAAAAGTATAATTTTTAAAGTCTCCACAAGAGTGCAGCACAAATCAGTTATTTTATTCTATTTTCCAAATTCCAATGATAATAATTTTTGAATTACCCGGAGATTAAAATCACAGAGTATATATATAAACAGAGAGCGTACTCAATGTTAATTTCTGGTTTTTGTCCGCCATCAGGGTGGCACAATCAGAACGCAGGGAATTTGCGCAAAATTCAAACCAAATTTTAGCCGCTAAATTTAAAATTATGTATTTCGTGTAAATATATATATATATATTATTGATTGATTTTTTTTTTTTTTTTTAATTATATATATTATTTTTTTGTTAATAAGTAATTTTTAATATAGAAAGAATCTGGGTATTTTTTATAACATAAACATCAGATATTTTGGAAAGATAAACTATTTATTTAAAAAAATACAGATAAATACATTTTATACCTTTTGGGGTACAGAATACAAAAAAGAAATAAAAAAATTTATAATATGTAAAAATGAACAAAAATACACAAGAGATAAATAAATAAAGTTAAATTGTCATTTGTTATAGATTTGTGACGATCTGAAAAAGAATCAAAATTAGTAACGTAAGTTATTGGTAAATTAGGCGAGTTGTCCAGTTGATAGTTTTGTCGAAGAATAACATCTGAATCCTCAGCAAAAGAAAAAACTTCTAAGGAATTTGATGTATCATTTAATGGATGATCTTTCTCCATTTCTATAATAAATTTTGAAGAATATTTGGTGTTCTCAAACTATTGCAAAAATATTGACAATTGTTTGATTTTCACTAATATTTATCATAGTTTTATTAGTTTTATTAGAAAAATTACTTATCTTATTGGATGTTTCCATTTGTTGTGAAAGATCTCACAGGTGACTGTTATTTTTAGGAATACTGTGCCCAAATCGAATGATCTTTAGGTTATCAATTTCATTAGTTTGTCATAATTATTGCAATTTTTTGCTAAACATTTTCTTTTCCTAAAAATATAAATGGAAATGTAGTTAATAAACATATAAATATAATTAAAAACATTTTTAAGTATATAATGAAATCCAATACTTATCTCTTGAATGACAATTTTAACGTATTTGACAATATTTGAATATAATATATATAGAAATCACATGATCATTTCATCGGTTGACTACCCTGCTCTCTAGCGGATTAAAGTGTCAAACTCTCACTGGGGTGGCATACGTGACGTCACACAATTTCAAATTCTCCCATTGGAGTGCACCCCCCTGATTAAAATCATGGAGGAGGTTATTAACTTTTGGCGCCAAGACACTCCTCTACTATTCTATTCTCCTGATACAAAAACCATATTTTAATACAAATTTATTAAAATAAAATTAAAACGTATAAAGATTATCAAAATGATTATATAGGCCCTATTAATAATGAATTCAGGGGCGTATATAGAAATTTTTTTCGGGCAGGGGGGGGCCTGAACTCAAAAGTTTCTGATGAAAATTTTTTTTTTTAAGAAACTACATTTTTTTCACACGAAATTTTTTGCGAAACATTTTTTTCTTTTGCGGAACCAAAGTTTTTCATCCTGCGGAAAAATTTGTTACGCTGATGTCTGTATTTTTTTTTTTTTTGTAATGGGTGCATAAGGTCCGAAGACCTATAATGACCAATAGTCACATGCAGCCAGGAAGAAAATAAAAACAAAAGGAGAAGCATAAAGGGGAAACTCAACTGCGGGAACTGAGAAGATGCCTGTTGAGGTTAGACTTGAAAGTCTGAAGATTGTAGGTTTTGGGGAAGATAGACGCAGGGAGCTTGTTCCAATCACGGGAGGTCATGGGGACAAAGGAAGAATGAAATTGTTTTGTTCTGTTAGTCGTGATCTGAACAGCATAGGGATGCTGGGAAGATGCCTCTCTTGTGTTCCGTGAATATGTTGCATTGGGTGGGATAATTGATTTTAATTCGGCAGAGCATTGACCATGGTAATACCTGTAGAAGAGAGATAGTGAAGATACTCTTCTTCTATGATCTAGTGACTGTAGGGATGCAGTAAGGGTAGAATCACCTATCCGTCTAATTGCACGCCTCTGTATGGCTTCCAAGGAGGAGAGAGCGTCTTTTGACGCCCCTCGCCAAAGGTGGGAACAATATTCAAGACACGGCCGAATTTGGGCTTTATAGAGGATTAGGAGTTGTTGGGAGGAAAAGTAACGCTTCGTTTTGAATAGGAAACCCAATTTCCTTGCGGTAGATTTAACCACAGAAGAGATGTGGTTGCTCCAGGAGAGATCAGATGTAACTGTCACTCCCAGAACAGAAAATGAATCTTTGAACTCGAGGCTATTATTGCTGTAAATAAGGGGAGGGCAAATCCTATTTTTTTGTCTAGAAATTAAACAACATTGGGTTTTTTGGGAATTGAATTTTACTTGATTGAGGTTTCCCCATTCCTCCAAGAGACCAAGATCATCATTTATCGACGTTACCGAGTTGTTTAGTTTTCATGTTAATATTTTGATCCATTTTTTTTTTTTTTTTTGTTTTTATGGCTTTGCACAAATGAATTTTCTATCACGTGCCTTAAGATAGCCGAAAGATAGAAAAATCATGTATTTTTCTTATTTGAATTATATGATTTAAAATAATGGTAATAGGCGATATACGAAACAATATTTTCAGCCGAAACCGAAACATTTTTTTTTTTTGAAATTTTTTCCGCTTTGCTGAAAATTTTTTTCCCCTCCCGTGAAAATCATTTTTTTAGGGAGACTAAATTTTTTCCGCAAATTTTTTCTCCCTCAAATGCAAATCATTTGACCTTTTTATTGCATGCGAGGCTCCATTCCATCTTTTCAGACTCAGGTTTCGGCCGGCCGAAAGTTTCGGCTACGTTTTGGCCGAAACCGTAACCGAAACTGAATATTCGGTCGGTTCCTAATAAAGACGAAAAGGGAAATGTTAATAATTTTTATAGAATTTACACTTTATCTAAAGAGGAATGTAAAAGAAAGATTGGGATAAAAAAAAAACAATATTAAATAAAAAAATTTATTTCTTGCGATTTTCAAAGTCTTAAAAAGTTTTTAGATTTTTTAAGATTTCAAAGATTCTTAATAAAAAAAAGAATCTTATATGCTATGTGTTGCCTATTAATATATATAAAATTTAATTTTTTTTTTTTTTTAATAAAATAATATTATTATAAGATGAAATATTTTTATTGTAATTTCAAAATAAAATTGAAAAATAATAAATGTGATAAAAAAAAATCTTCATAATTAAATAATTATTCAAAACTCATTTGTTTATCTTCGCCTTCGGCTACTTCGCTTTGTCCTGAAAGAGTTGAAATAAAATTTTTGTCAATGAGCATCTTCATAAGAGAGATTGGGGGTAAAAAGATGAGCTACTTACTTTTTAGGGCCTTTGACAAAACACCAATCAACGCTTATAGTTTGCCCAAGAATTTCGGAACCATTCAAAGTTTCTTTGGCCGTTTGGGCCTCTTTAAAGTTTTCATATTCAACAAGAGCGTAGCCCTGGGGAAAAAAAAACAATTGTCAATCCACAAACACGACGAGCAGTTAACATCAATAACACCGGGGAACAAAAAACTTTTTTTGAGGCATAAGCTTATGAAGTCAATTTAGGTAGCTCTGATGACGAAGTACTCAGCGTATAAATGATAATTTTGTTTGAATTAACTCTGACTCTCATTATATACCGGGCCAAAGACACAAAAGGAAATCCCGAACAAATTAAGGGGGTTCAGGAGCGACGTGTAAAGGTACTTTAAAAAAAAACTAGACTATTATAAGGAATTTTTCAATGCAGTTTTTTTTTTAAAATGAATTAAATTCATAAGAGATTATTGGGGCATCGAGCTATAATTGTTTTAATGACTTATTAAAAAATTATCGTAATTAATTTTTTTGTTATCAAGCAAATACAAAAAAACAATCTGTCCCAATAATCTTTAATTTTTTTAAATTTACAAATGAATTTATTGTTATTTGTTATTATTAATCACATATTAATTAAGAAATTTTTAAAATAAGCTTAGATGATTTATTTTAAAATCAACTGTCAAATTAGTTCAGCATTCTTGCAATAGATGGCAGGCTAGTCTAACATCCGATATAGTATTAGCCTATATCTGGCCTATATTTATATATTTTTATGCTTTTATAAAAGATACATAAGATATAATAACATTTATAAAGTATTTATTGTTAAAAGATCAATGAAAATCAACCAAATGCCTTAAATATTATTAGCTACCATTCTGACATCTCTTGGCAAATTTTTGAATTACTTGATTTTTTGGGAATACTAAAAAGTATGACACACAACGCCCTCTTATCGGGAAAAACATGCGTAACACCTTCGCTCCCGTTCCCCCTTAACTCTTATTGATATGTTTTTGTTTTTTATAATTAATTTTATTATTCTTTGTGTTTATTTTTTATTTATTTATTTTACTTATTTATTTATTTTTTATTTATTTATTTATTTATGCATTTTTTTTTCTTTTTTTTGTTGATTGGTTTGCTCAAGTTTTTTGAGTATGAGACTCTGAAGTTTGTGTCTAGTTTGTGTCTAGTTGTGGGACTTATTAGAGGTGGCGCAAATGGCCCTAGTAGCTGAGGCGCCCTATAATAACCAATAATAATAATAATAATATTATTCTTTGTTTGAAATAATTTGATAATTTTAAAATAAACGTTTTAATCTCCTCCTTCTATAATTTAAATTCCAGTACAAATTGGATTGCCTTTAATTCAAAAAGTAGAGTCAATTGAACAAAAAATAATTTAAATCATTTGACTACCAAATGATAATATGCCTGGGCCTCCATATAAACGTATATCGCATTTAAATAATTGTATCTTCTAAATTCTCCAAGGCCTAAGATCTTTCTCGGGAGCGTTGGTTGTTTACTCGACGTTTCGTCTCTCCTTTTGGAGCCATTCATTTTCAAGAGCGTGAGATTAGAAGTGGTTTGTTGCCGGAGCCAGTCTTACTAGTCACGAAATTTACTCAGTAAATGTTTGAATTTGTCTTTGAGTTCGAGGAAGAGTGTGTTGTGTGTAGTGTTTGGATTGTGTAGGGGTCTAAAATCCCCAAATCGAAGTTGAGCAATACTGCGACCTCAAAAACAAACACACCAGCCCCATTACTTACTAAGCCAACACGCTTGAAAATGGCTCAAAAAGCAGATCTGAAAAGTCGAGTTATTCTTAAGTCGTGGATTATATATATATATAATATATCTTTTTTTTTTAAACACTCACACTTTTTTCTCACTCACACTCACTCAGTCTTTTCGGCAACTCAGGCGATATGAGACTTAGACGATAACCGTTATTATGAATATATATATATTGGGGTCCAGGCATTCTTATTTAAGCCGTTTGGTATCTAAATGGCTTAAATAAAATCATCGGACTGCCTGGGGTTCGAACCCGCGACTCTTGGTATACGAAGCTAGCACCCCTATACCAAACCCGAGGGCATAATATACACTAAAAGAAAATGGAATTATATGCCCTTAAATTATATGATGATGGAGTCATGAAAAAAACAAGACGAATGCAGCCAAATATTCTTTTATTTTAAATCACGCCCTCACGGCTGACGTTTCGGCCCGAGGTCTAGGCCATCTTCAGAGCCGGCTGGCAATATTCAAAAAGTGTGGAAACTTGCACCAACAGCGACAACATGCTGAATGTTGTCCACACTTTTTGAATATTGCCAGCCGGCTCTGAAGATGACCTAGACCTCGGGCCGAAACGTCAGCCGTGAGGGCGTGATTTAAAATAAAAGAATATTTGGCTGCATTCGTCTTGTTTTTTTCATGACTCCATCATCATTAAGCCTACAGCCACAGACCTTAAATTATATTAAATTATATATATGCCCTTAAATTTCAACAATAGGCTTAAAATAATTTGATGGAATGGGCAGAAACAGTCAACCTCTGAGGGCCTAAGTGAGGAGTTTATTAATACGGTAATGTGCAATTTTATGAAAATTTCTATGGAAACATAACAGACCATCTGATGACAGAAATTAAACAAAGATGATGAAATTAAGCCGATTGAACCTCTGCCTCCCTCGTGCCTTAAGAGCTCGTCGACGGGTTCAGACGTTTCACTTTCATCAACAGGCCAGATGCAGAAAATCTACGTCCATTTTTTCCTCACCACCTTCAACTTACTCTCTCACTTCTCAACAATAACTGAATCCACCAAAATCCACATCAACTCTCACCTCCCAGGTCCAATTCCTATTCACAATCAATGCCTCGAAAACTTAACATTTCTGGCCAACTTATGAATTAATTGTGATTTTGTTTGTTTTTTAGTTAATGCCTCAGAAATATTAGAAATTAAAATTAACTCGAATTATTTTTGCCAAAATAAAAAGTGTTTTTTTAAGAAACAATGAAATAATCACATGAGAATGCTTTAATATTGACACTCGTTCTATATATATATGAACGTAGTGATATAAAATAAATAAAATACTGTGCTACGAATTATTATATTGAAGATAATATAATAATAATATTAATACGATATCGAACTTGGCCTGTCGTAGGCAATTGCTTTGAATAGGACGAAGTGGATGAGAAGAGAGCGAGTAACATAGGTAAATAACAAGAATAGAAATAGTGATTAAACCTCTTAAATACATTATTTATGACAATTTTTTATAAGAGACCATTTGTATCGTTTTCACTCTGTACTGTGTTAAATGGGAATCTCGATTAGCGGAATCGCTAAATATAAATATATATGACTACGACTAGTTAAATTGAAAGAATCAATTTGTATTTTTTTAAATAACTTTAATTTAAATTTAAATAAAGAAAAAAAAACTCACTTTTAAAAAGCCTGTTCTCCGATCCAAATTCAGATGAATGTTTTTAATCTCTCCAAATTCTGAAAATTTGTCATGAATATCCTCTTCTTGGGCTTCTTCGTGAACTGAGGTAACAAAAAGAATCCATCCTTCGACAGCTAAAAGAGTTAAACAAACAAATTAATGAGAATTCTCAATTCCGAAATAGGCAGGCAAGTTACATCGTTGAGGGCCGGGTTCGGCGTCCCCGTCAACTTCCATCGTTTCATAATCGCGGATATCCTCTCGGGCTGAATTCTCGGGTCCAAATCCTCTGCCTTTTCTCTTCTTCGCCTTCTCCTTTAATCTTGCAATCCCCTCTGAAAAATATATATAAACATTTTCGAACTAACCTCATTTAGAAAATTCAATTAATTCCAAGCTACTTACGATCCCCTTCATCATCGACTTCAAACTCTTCAGCATTATCAATGTCAAGTACATCTGCCATTTTAATAAATTAGAGAATTAACTTATTTTTTGTTAAATTAATTAATTTTAACAGTTATACGTATTTCTATAATTCTTAAACTGATTGTGAAGTTAGACTCGTTTGGAATCGTTTAATTTGTTTTGAATCAGGAAAGCAACATGTGAATAAAAAAAAAATTTAATTTATACATTTATAAAAATTAATTTAGAAATAATTTTATAAATTGTAAATGAAAATGTTGGGGTTGTTTATTTTAAAATTAGTTAATTTAAAAAAATATATATTTTTATCAGAGTTGGGTTTTATACACGATTTTGCAGTTTTATACAAAAATTGCGGATAAAACTTGTATAAAACGTATAAAATGTATAAAACTTGGATGCGCATGCGCAAACCCGACTAGAAAGGAAATTCAAAAAAAATTTCATTTTTCAATTATTATCATTTTGATTATATTATTCACTAAATAAAAAGCAAACAACATCGTCAATGCTTTAAAACATTATAAAATATGAAAAGCTTTTAAGCTGTTTTTTTCAGAGGGCGGGGTTGGTTTTTTACAGTTTTATACTTTTTATACATCGGTCTAGTTTTATCCGCAATAGTTTTATACATGTATAAAACCGTGTATTATACTCGGCGGGATAAAACCTGCCAACTCTGATTTTTATTTTATTCAAGATCCACAGAGTATACATGGAGGCGGGAATTTCAAACAAAAAAATAAATAAAACAAACTTTTTTCATTATTTAAAACCATTTTGGCCGGGGGGGGGGGCAACAAATAAGAGCAACAATCCCTACAATCAGTGCAGTTAAGCACCAACCTCTATGCTTAACACTTATAAAAAAGAGTTTGATTTTATTAATTTTTTTTTATTTGGTTTTATACAGATTACTAATTTATAATAAAGATTTCCCTAGCAAGGATAATTTTCAAATTGTTCCGCGATGCAAGAAACGAGTCGCTCTCTCTTCCCATCGGAGATCCCGGATTTCAAAACTCTAAGCTCGAACCTGGTGTGACTCGGCTCTTTTAGAACTGTCAAACCTTGTGAGTTGCATACCCCTAATTTGTGTTCAAATTTGAATTATTTTCAGGTTATTTTTAAAATTTGTTAATTTAATGGAGCCGATTTCACTAATCCATTATGTCAACCAGACATTCAAAAAATTTAATAAACAAATTGCCTTGATATATCAGCCTCAAGACTTTTATTATCATTATAATGATTTGATGATTGAATCAGATTTAATCTGTCAAGAATTGCTGAAATTAAATATTTCTCATAAATATATTGGAATTTTAAATGATTTTGAAATTCCCTTTGTGACATCTCTTATAGGGTAGGTATTATTTTCTATTTATTAAACTAGAAAATTGCATGCATGTTGTTGGTGATCTTAAGAAAGTTAACTCAAGAATCAGGGTAAATCTTGAGAACTCCTTAAGCCCGACTGGGGGACGAGGTGCCTCAGCAAATCTCTATCCTTCTTGACTTACTTGATAAAAAATGTTCCAATCCAAGATCATCATCATTATCTTGAACTCCTTTTGGCTGCTTCCATTCATTCCTGTTTAATGTGGCTGGAGTTCATTACCTCAATTCCGTCGACACTCCATCTCGTTTTCATCCAGCCAGAGCCTTCTTACTTTAGTATTTATAATGATGTTGACACGAGTAGAGAGTTCTTGATTGTATTGCATCCCCTGTCCTTATCGTTCACCTGGACTTTCGTTAATATTATTAAAAGCATTTACCAGACTCAACTTTCTCAAAGTCCCGATTACCAGACTAGAAGCAATCCAGGATATATTTACTGATATATATATATAAGTTGGCCACCCTTTATATAAATTATTATTAATAAAGGCCCCAATAATCTCATAATAATACTTTTTTTTTTTAATTTCAGGATTCTCAAGGCAAACCTTTCATTTGTCTTTCTAAAAGATGATTACGACCCATTAATCGACAAGATTCCAATTAGTTTGATAATAACAAAAATTGGAACTTTATTCACAAGCAGAAACGTTGAATGTTTCCTATCAATCAAATTAAAATATTGGAAGATTGAATTTTGGAATGTTTTAAAAATTAAACACCTTTCACATACGCCAGAAAATATTGCTTATGCAATAAATACTTCAGGAAGTACTGGAATCTCGAAGATTGTTCAAGTCCTTCATGCTTCCATTATACCTAATATTATTGATCTCAAGTAAGAAAAATTTATTTTATATTTAGTAATTAAGCATATTAAAAGAAAAATTCCTAGATTATGATACAGAGATAATGAATAGCTAAGGTGGAGAGGGAAACAACAGATTTTATATAAAGATATTTTTATTTATTCTTTTGGTGATTGATTGCGTCCTGTCGACATGGTCAGTCCAGTGTCATTCTATAGTACAATATATATATATATATAATGGATATAAACACCTCACTCTATTTGGCGATCATCTAATGTTCATGATGAATGACTTGTAGTTGAATAAATATAATCCGTAGAGAAGTTGCTGTTGATGTTACAAGTTGGAAAAAAGAGCAAGTACGGGAGCAGCAAAGAAAAGAAAATTTTTGGATGCCAAATGGACGAATCTTCAGTCCTTAGTAGGCTTATCATCTAATTCAGGCACAAAGTTGTCATTGTGTGTATGTTGTGTTTTGCCACAACACCAACGAGAACTCTGTGCCTGAATTAGCTTTGGCATCCAAAGGCCTTCTTTTCTTTGCTGCTCCCGTACTTGCTCTTTTCCACTTTATAACAGATATATCCAGAGATGGATTTACCCGTGAAGCCCGGACTTAGGGCGGCACGATTTAAGGGGCGGCGAAAAAATTAAACTTAAGTTCCGCAAAAACAAAATTTTTCGCAGGGCAGAAAAAATTTCGTCTTCCTAAAAAAAAAGGTAAACGGCAGGGGGAAAAAATTTTCCGCAGAAAAATATTTTAGTTCGGCCCCCCTGCCCCCGAAAAAAATTTTTATATACGCCCCTGATTCAGTTAATCAAAAGGGCGGCTCATCAAACGGGGCTATCTATAGTCTTCTTTCACTGGGGCTTCTCCTTATTTTCTTTTCTTTTTTCGGTCATTTTTATTTTCAGTTTCCATAATGCCCTGACTCTCCAAACTCTTCTGCCCGCAGTCCTCGATTATACATTCCATCCATATTCTTTAGAGCCTTCCCTTTAGTCTTCCCTACCCTCTTTTAACATTCTTTTCCCCACATAATCCTTTTCTCTCCTCATCACATGACCAAACTATCTCAGCCTGGTTCTCTGGATCTTTTTCAATGCCATTCATCGGATCTTTTTATTTCTTACACTGTCTTGCCCATCTTACCATTCTCATTTTTGCCACATCCAACTTTCTTTAACGGCTAGGTCTCGCTTTCGGTCGACCACCCTATTATAAATTTTTCCTTTCTTATTTATTAATTGCATATCTGAGAGTTATTCTCAATTAGTCCATCTAGATTGCGCCTGGTCGAAGGAGAAATTTGTTATTTTTACATGAAAATATACATTGTCTTAAACTATTTTTCCAACATAGTTTCTGCCAATATTCAAATATATATAATATATTATATAATTAGATTTCTTATTCATTAAATCTTATATTAAAAAAATGAAGAAGAAAAAAACAATCTTTCTCTTTTTCAAACATCTTTTTATTTGTTAATCAACCAGGTTAAGTTAGTTCTGTTCCTGGATCCTTTTTTAATTCCAGGAACAGAGAAGGAACTACCTAAGAAATTTTCTCAAATATCAATTAAATAAAAAGGATGTTTTGGGCGAAAAGTTTTTAGTCAAAACGAATGTAAGTTGGAAAAAAGGCGTTATATCTCTAGAGCCTAAAAAATTCAAAATTTGAAATCCCAGAAGAATCTTGGAAGAGATTATAAAATCCATTTTTTCACCTTCAACTTAATTTTCAAAATCTATTGTTTTTTAGACATAATTTGAGCTTTCGAGTTGTTTAATGAATAGTACGATTTTGTTGTTGTTTCAGGAAACGATTACGAATTTCATCCGAGGATGTTATTCCACTTGCATCGCCTTTAACTTTTGATCCAAGTATTATCGAAATATTTTTGGCTCTTTTCTCTGGAGCTAAATTGCTAATTATCTCCCCATCTTTCTTACATGCCAACTTCGATCATTTATTTCCATCTGATAAGCCTGAAAACGCAATAACGTTCCTTCAAATCACACCATCTGTTTTTATTAGTTTAAATCCAGAAATTCGTTCACATATTTTAGGAAACAACTCTCCTGTTGATAATCTTGTTTTTGGCGGGGAACCATTCCCTAATTTTTTCATAAAAAATTTCAAGCAGCCGTTTAATAAAACGAATATTTTTAATATTTATGGAATAACCGAAATTTCCTGTTGGGCTTCTTTAGAGAGATTTGATATGAGTGTGAAGGAAATGGATTTAGGGGAGCCTCTGAGTTATACGGAATTTAAAATTTATGACGTCACAAACGGGAACGAAATTCCTGGAGAGAATTGCAAAGGCGAATTGTGGATTGGCAGCGAGACACGAATTTGCCTCATTAATGACGAGAGTTGTGAGATCTTCCCAAGAAAAGTGTTCAGAGCGACAGGCGACATTGTCGAGAGACGAAACGGCCGTTATTATTATGTCGGTCGTCGGAATGAAATTGTGAAAAGATTAGGACACCGAATTAGCCTCTCAAGGATTGAACAAATAAGTCGTTCGGGAAGATCAGGTGTTGAAAATTCCCTTTGCATTTGGGACCCCGAACAACGAACTCTCTGTTTGTATGTCTCGCCTCAGAATGTGAATATCGAAAATCTCCGGGGGATTTTAATCTCTGAATTGCCTCCAAGCCATTATCCCGATGAGATCGAAGCTCTTGCCAAGCTTCCGCTATCAAATCACGGCAAACTTGTAAGGAGGCGGAAACAAGAGAATTCTTTTTGCTTTTTATGTAAGAAATATCTGAACTCGCCTTTGGATTGGAATCGTTCATTTCGTGCCAATGGAGGCGATTCTATTAAATGCTTACAGATTATCCAACAATTGAAAAATTCGCCGCCCAATTTACTTTTGAAATTACTCGGCGACTCATCTTTAGACAAAGTTAGCAAATACTTTGAAGGCAATTGCCAACATGATGGAATCAAAATGCCTAAAAGACATCTTAATCCTTTATCGCTTACTATAAAATTGTCTTGGAAGTTTAATTTAGAAAAATGCATAGATGCCACTCCAGCGGTTTATCAAAAATCAAGGTACACTCTTTCTATATTATGTTTAGTTTTTTATTGCATCACAGCAGGGCCGGAACTAGGAGATTTTTTAGGGGGGGGGGGCAAAATTTAATTTGCCGCCCCCTCCTTAAAATTTTCTATACAAAATTCATATCATTTTACCTTTTTTTTAGTAAATCTTTCTTTAATTGCCGCCCCATGATATCTGCCACCCGGGGCAAATGGACCCCCTGCCCCTTCCCTAGATCGGGCCCTGCATCACAGTCATATTTACAAGCAAGAATGTTGATGGTCGGTATTATTTATATTCTTCAGCACTGGAGAAACTCACCCTTTCCTTTTCTAATTATCATTTTTAAAAAATTGATGTATGATGTGTGATTGTGTCTTGTCTTGTCTGTGTCCATTCGGTCTAACTAAAGGCCCCCATACACCATCCGGTTTTCCTCAAGGCCCGGCCGGAATAGGGCTGGCCTCGAGGAAATCCTCAACGTGTGTGGTAGCGGCCTCGAGGCCAAAAAATCCTGATTGAAATTCAATTATATTTTCCTCGAGGCCGGAATTCTGTCAGTTTATCGCTGCGTGTATGGCCACTTCAGGCGGCCTCAGGGGGGAATTTTAAAATATGTATTTGAAATATTGCAAATGGCCCGTGATCCGTGACTCACAATTGTCAGAGAAAAGAGAACTATTCCCGTCTAAGCGAGAAATATTTATTTCATTTGAATTGACTACAAATCATTTGAAATAAATAGGAATTAAATCTCGAAAAAGACTCTAAAATAAATATAAATAATAAAATAAATAAAATTATTATAATTTTATCTGAATATGAAAACATATTTAAAAAATTCTACAAATGATTACAACAACTGTCAAAAGAGAACTAGTGTGTTGGCCTTGAGATAATCCTCGAGGAAAACCCTAGCGTGTATGTCCGAATTTTTCCTTGGGGAAATCCTCGAGACTTTTTTCCTCGAGGACGGCCTGTACGTGTATGGCGGCCTTAAGCTTGTCAATTACTATGTTCTAATGACAAGCTGACTCCTGACTAGCGTTAATAAAGAATGGGATGATTTATCGATTAATATTTTGTATTTATTCTCCGTCGTTCTTCCTTCCTTCTCTTGCCTTCTTCGCTAGATTCTCCCGGAGGAGAAGAGGGGAAGGAGTGTAGAGTATAAGCGGTCTAGTAAGCTGGGAATGAGTTTTGATTATTAATTGTTAAGTGTGATTGTTGTAAAAAATAACAAGAGCGAATAAATGTGACCGTCCACATGAAAAGGTACCAAATCTTGTTTGATGCTTTCTGTACAGAATACATCCTTCTGAGCAAGCCGGTATTTTTAGAATTTTTGTATCATTTTTTGTTTGGAAAATATGAATGTTTAAATTGTTGGTTATAAAAAACCTAGTTTTGAGAAAAATGAGTTTTGTTTGTTTTTATCTTATCTCATCTTTGTCTTGTTTTTGAACTTTGAAGGCTTATGACAAAAAATTGTCCATAGACCTCTTCTAATTCTCAACTCTTCATTTTATAACACCGCCCCGTTTTTGTCACAAAACAATATGTTCTACCTAGATAAACAAAAAAAAAAACATTTTATATTTCAGTTCTGATTACGTCATCATTGTTGGATCGCATTCGCATAAACTTGGTTTATTCACCTGTGAAAATAATTGTTTAACAAATTCACAAATTGTACAATTAGAGGATCGAATCGAAACGAGTGTCTGTCTCTCGATTTGTGGTCAATTTTGTTATATCGGTAGGTTTCTTTTATTTTATTATATTCGATTAATTATTGAAGAGAAAAATCTAATAATTTTTTCTTTTCTAGGTTGTTATGATCATTCAATGTATGCTGTGAGAATTGAAAATGCAAAAATTTTATGGAAATACAAAACAGGCGATATTATTAAGTGTAAAGGAGTATTAACAAATAATGAAGAGAATTTGTTATTTGGAAGTTATGATCATTTTATATACTCAATTCAAACAATGGTATGTGGGAAAATGTTAATTTTAAGATAAGCAAAATTTATTTTTCGATATAACCCTTATTTATACGGAGATATTACTACGTCGGCATGCGACGAGTTTTTTCTATTCGATTTCTCGTGGTCTTTCTCGGATCCAAATGGCCCCACCTCATCGTCGATGGTGTAATGATTGCTCTTCTGGTGAGAAAGAATTGGAAGTCAAAACACCGAAGAGGTTCTTTGCAAGTTCAAGGTTGGAACTTATTCCGTAAACTTACTAGTACGAATTATATTTGCAGGGCTCTAGGATTTTGCTGCCCCGATGCAGAACAGTAATTGTCGCCTTACAACCAGGGGCGTATATAGAAATTTTTTCGAGGGAAGGGGGGCTTGAACTCAAAATTTTTTTTTTAAAGAAACAAAATTTTTGGCGCCCTTCTAAAATTTTTTCTTTCGCGGAAGCTAAGTTTTCCGCCCCGAGAAATTATTTTACCTTTTTTTTAGAGACACGAAATTTCTGCCGTCTTTGAAAAATTTTTTTTTGCGTAAGTTATGGCGCCCTTATATGGAAGCGCCCCCGATGCGACGCATCTTGTGCTTACACGTAGACGGCCCTGTCTATTTGCCTCATCTCGACAAATTTCAAGGGAAATGATTATGAGATGTGGCCACTTGGATCTGAGAAATACCATTAAAAAACTTCGTCACATATCAGGAGAAATATCTCGGTATAAACAAGGGTTATATTGAAAAATAAATTCGCTCAGGGGCCCACATCTTGTGGGCACGTGGATGGCGACCACGAGCTGCCCGAGCTGGGACAGGCAGTCCTTCAGTTCTTTGTATGTCTGTCTCTTCCTCTTTTTTAACAGACGTCAGACCGTGCGACGGGCCGGGCTGTCCTATTTATTCCTGTCGCAAAAACGTACGATAGGGTTGGAGGGAAAAGAGTAAGGTCCGCCGACCCCGCATCGCGGGAATGGGGCCAGGACAGTAGTAGTAGTAGTATATTGAAAAATAAATATTGCATTTTGCAACTATATAATTATAGTTTAATGCATTTTTGTCTCATTCCAATATGAACCGCTTACTGTAGAAAGGCAACATGTTCATATTTTAAGATTTTTTAGGAGAGGCAAAAAACTGTTTAAAAACATATTTAGAGGAGATACGTAGGGCTTTAGCCTATTTAGAGGATTTCAAATGATGAATTATGAAAACTGAACCCTCACTATTTGGTGCCTTTTATGCGGTAAACGATGTGCGACCTATTTAAAACAATTTTTATCAAAAAACTGAAAATTGACTCGTTGCCTTTCTGCAGTAAGCGGTTCTTATATCTTTTTCGTTCTCATACTAGGCATTCTTATCCTTCATTTTCCAGCCAGCCCTCTTGGGTATCCTTTTAGATTTAAATCTGAAGATCCATCCGATCAATGAATTTCGGATCTGGATCGAAATCTTTACTTTGAGAAGGATCTTGGAACTGAGTCTCAATCCAAATCGAAAGCGGGGTGAATTTAAGGATATGGATCGAAATTATTTTTTTTTTTTACTCTCTGGATCCTTTTCAAAGGATTTTAATAATCCTGGATATTTTCGATCCTTTTCAAAGGATTGACAATCCTTTAAAGTTTTAAGTTTTTTCTTTTGATTGTTTATGAATAATACCTATTTTTATACGCGTATATTTCATCTTAATGTCCAAAAATGTACAAAATCGGCCGGAGAACTAGATTTTAATTCGGCAATTTTTTTAGAAACTGGATTAGTGAATTGGTTCGTTCGAAATGCCCGGATCTGCGAGCGGTTCGGATTGCTAATCCCTTTTTCTATATATATATATATATATATCCCTTAAAACAAATATTTTTTCAAAAAGTACCGTTTATGATAAGATTCAAGGGCATAGATTCCCTTAGCTAAGCCACAGATACACGCAGCAGCCTTTTCTTTATTCAGGAGCTCGTTGCCGTTGTATCCACAGTTGAAATTAAAACTTTTGTTTTGTTTTAGACTGGACAATTGAATTGGAAAATTTCCCCTTCGAAAGCAAGTATTTATGCAAGTCTCTGCTTGATTAATTGCAATAATTCCGTTGTATCCGCCAGTCTGGATGGCACAATTGCATGTTTTGATCAAACAAACGGCGAATTGGTCTGGAAAGCGAGTTTAGAGAAGCCGATCTTTTCAACGCCAATCCTAGATGATAATCACGTTATATTAGCGCTGGTTACTGGTGATGTTATTGCTGTGGATATTTTTAAAGGAGAAACGGTAAATATTCTGAAACTGATTTAAGAAATAATTCTTAATTTGGAAATATATATATCTATGTTTCCCAACGTGGGTAGAGAACTCGCCTCTTGTGCTTGGAGTCAGGTGTTCGGTTCGTATTTCAAACCAAAATTTATTTCTATTGAATTCCCTAGCAATTATCAGATTGGAGTCTAAATGGCCCGAGATGCCAAAAAAGATCTTAAACAATGAAGTAATCACATTAGAAAATGCGTGGGGGGGGGGGAGTCTAATACTGACGCTCACTCTACCTCCCTAAAAACTAACTCATATTTCTCAAAGGGTTTCCAAACAAATTTGCTTCCCTTTATAAATAAATAATCTTGACTCCCTTAGTTTTACTTTCTGCTGGTTTTCCCCCATTTTAAATTACGCAATGGTCGTGATGACTGACCTGACTTGTGTGCTCTCTGAAAGGCTTCAGAGGTCTCAAAACTATGCGTCTAGGTTTGTTCTCCAGCTTGGACGTGACTCCCGTATCTCCGGCGGTCTGGGGTGGCTGAGGGTTGGTCAGGCGAGGAGCCTTGCCTGCCTTAGGCTGACGTGGAAAGTACTGAGGTCGGATTGTCCGGGATATATGCGGGGTTATTTTGAACATCTCGGATCCTTTCAGGTGGAGGCGGTCCGGCTGTGGAATGGTCTCCCGGATTGGATTAGGATGTCGTCATCCTTGACTGTGTTTGTGGGGAGGGTGAGGTCTTTCCTCGGGGGTGTGGGTGGGCCGCCGGGGGCTCCTGACGGCGGGTTTCCGGCCTGGTTTAACAAAGGAGATTGGGATCTGCTTTTGATCTATACACTTTCAGCTGGCGGCTTTTGACTTTGCCATCATGGCTTGCTTAATACCAATACCAATGTTGTCACTATGAGTTAAGAAGACGGGAGACTTGTCAATTGTACCGATATTATATATATTAAAAATAAATATGTAATAATATTATTAGGGCTAATGGAGCTCATAAGCTCTTGCCCGTTGACAAATAAATCTATCTCTCTACTTTGCTCAGCAAATTAAAAAAAGAAATATTTTGATGAAAAACCTTCTCTAATATTCTTACTTTTCTTTTTTACAGAAATGGACATTTCAAGCAACAAATAATATCTTTTCATCTATAATTAAATGCCAAGAATGTATTTATTTTGGTTGCCATGACCACAACATCTATTGCCTTGATAAGGAGAATGGCCAACTCGTTTGGAGAGCGCAACTTGACTCGGCAATTTTTTCGACACCTTTTCTTTTCACTTGCAATTCTTCCAAACTGTTAGCAGTTGCATCTATTAAAGGATTTCTCTATCTTGTGGACCCTTTAGAAGGAGCTCTTGTAACAGAATATAAAATTGACGGCGAATTATTCTCATCGCCTATTGTGGTTTCTGATCATATTTTTATAGGCTCACGTGACAATCATCTTTATTGTTTAGGGATTACATGAAAAAAGGTAAGAACTGATGAAGTTTGTTGAGATAAACTTATTAAACAAACCCGCATTGTGTCAACGACCAAGCTGATGGTCTCTAAACAACGACAGAGTTTATACAGACAGGATCAAACCAGATGTCTTGTTTGTTGTTGTGACTTCTGTGTGCGTTCTACTATAGCATACAAGACTCTTGATCATAATTTTGAGACTTTTTATTCTTCTTAGGCCGGTTGCTATCCCTGGGATAATATTTATGATTTTCGATTTTTTCACATCTAGTTAAGCTAATCATATGATTAAATAAGAGCCCAGATCGTAGCTAAGATCCAAAGTTCGGTATAAGGATAACTAAGAGATGAAATTAGGAATACAAGCCTTGTTTATTTTTGTTAAAAAATCAATTAACTTCAATTTTTAATATTTTTTATAAATGATGCCTTTATGAAGTTGTTAACTTCACAAAACTCTCCTCAGATAGCTAATTATATGTGAAAAAACTCATTTATTTTAAACTCGAAGGTTAAGCTTGTCCTTGTTTATTATATCGATGATTTGCTATCTATCGGATACGTTGACGTTTTACGTTTTGCTAGTTGACTCGAACTGAAGCAATCAACTCTTACGGCGGTTAAGGAGGCAAAGCTGTCCGCATGTTTTTGCTGATAAGATGGCGTTAGGAGTCTTAAAAATTGAGCCGAAAAGGCAAATTTACTAAAATATTACGAAAATTTACTAACAGATGGCAGAATGGTAAGACTACATTTAATCTCATGTATTTGTTTAATTTTCGTTCATCTTTTAATAATGAATAGCTTATAAATATTATAATATATAATTTATAATAACATAAAAATAAATAAATATAGGCTTATAAGTGATCAGATAATGCCGTAAGATAACCAGTCCAGTCATCTATCGGCAGAATGCTCTACTATTTTGATGGTTTTAATAATTACAAATCATCTAAGCTTACTTAAAATTTTTCTTAATTAATATGTGATTAATAATAATAATAAATTCATTTTTAAATTAAAAAAAAATTTATATAATAAATAAATAAATTCCTTATAATAGTCTAGTTTTTTTTTTAAAGTACGTCTACTCCCCCATAAACATTCAAGTGAATTTATTACTCAATCCCATTTATCCCTTTTCTCACTCATTTTTGTAATTACAATATTTAAATAAATTTTTATTTTGTTAAGATTACTTGTTTAATTGTGACACCCTAAATAAATTTTCTAAAGTTCGCTAAATATTAAATTTTCTCATATGCTATTATTAGAGTAGAAATAAATAAATTTATCAAATGATAAAAGCTGTGCATTATAACTGACTGACACTAAACAAACATATCAACTAATCTAATCAACTAGACCTACTTGTTTATTTATTTCTAAAGCATTAATACCTATCATAGAAATCAGAGAAAATGATTTCCTGCTTAAATAGACATTTCCGTTTCATTAAGGAAAGTTAAATATTTTTTTAAAAAAATCTAATTTTTATTATAATCTCTTAAAACAAATATGCTAGAAAGAAAGGCCTAAGTTTTTCGGCGGATCTCATTTTTCCTCTCCACTCCCCCCCCAAAGTTGTTGTCTAGGATGGGCCAAGCTCGTTCATATCTCGCTTGACCCGGTTAAGCCAAGTCATCCTAGGTGCGCCTCTTCGTTACCGTCCTCTCTAGACCACCATTTCCTTGACGTAGCATCGCAAACGTCATCCTTGCATCTTGTCAATGATTTTCCTAGCCACAATTATCCATCTATACATATCACATCGTTTTATTTTCATAAAAAAGACTCATTTACCTGGAATATTCGCTTATAAGCTTAGAACTTCTCAAGGTATTAATATCATTTTCATTCAGGGGTTGTTTTATTATCAATATCAACTCTATTTTTTACTCTTGGGCCGTAGTGTAGTTGCTAGTGTGCTGGCCTTCTGTACCAAGGGCAGCGGCAGTCCGATGAATTTATTTAAGCCATTTGGTATCCAATATGCATGGACCCCCAATATCTTTATATATATTTTTTTTATATATCAAGGAAGGGTTGCAGGAGCAGAGACTGGCAGCCAGATTTCTTTCTTTAAATATTTTTATTGGGCCGACGTTTCGGTCTCGGTAGATTCCATCTTCAGGGCCCATCATTGAAAGATCTCTCACCTGATGAGCATCATCACGCATAGCTGCCTAATGCAAATAATATATATTTACTTGACATTTATTGGGCCCTGAAGATGGACTCTACCGAGACCGAAACGTCGGCCCAATAAAAATATTTAAAGAAAGAAATCTGGATGCCAGTCTCTGCTCCTGCAACCCTTCCTTAATACAACTCAACAGCCACAACTACAATACTAACAATTTTTTTATATATTAACAAATATGAGTATGGTAAAAAGTCTTATATGCCTGAGTTGCCGAAAAGACTGTGTGGGTGTAAAAAAAACAACCTATTTTTTATATAAATTGTAACGTGGAAATTCCCTTCTCTAGGAAAAATCAATAAAAAAACTACAAAAATATATGAGCCATCCAAAAGCATTGAGAATTATTAAAATTTTATTTAAAATATTGCCAGATTAACGTTTATTGTTCATTATTGATACACCGTATGCAAATTGTATTGATTGAATTAGGAAAAGGGGAAACACAAAATCGACTCATCTGGAATTGATGATGGTGAATTGGAGGGACCGGAACGCATCTGATCTCAGGAGATATTGTTTCAAGGGTCCACGGCCACGTTGAGAGGACTCAGCATTTAATGCAGTTTAAGAGCATCTTTTCTGGATAGTGGTCCAGGGATCATTGACGAACAGTAACCTTAATAAAGGCTCAACTATTGACTGCATCCTCTTTCTCTACAAACCTTTCCAACCCCCTTTCATCGATAAGGCTATGGAACAGGATTCTTGGCTATAACAGATCTTTGGAATCTTTTAAAACTAAATAAATTTTATGCTTTTTATTAGAACAGGAGCAATTTATGTAGTGAGAGAAAGAAAGTTTCTCTGGTAATGTATGTTTTTTTTTCTGTTTATAAATATTTAAAATATAAGTTTATGTAATTTATGTTTCAGGAGGCGACTCGCCTCTGATCAAATAGATACAATTCGTTCATTCCAAACAAAGAGAACATCTCCTAAACCCTGTATCAATCGGTAAAATGCCATCAATAAGAAGGAAAAATGAAATTAAAACCAATTTAAAACGTGGTTTTGATTTTCTCTACTCTTTATATTTATCTCATATAATATTATGTTATTAACTACAAATTAATCTCCAATCACTTTTGTTAGTATTTAATGTATATATTTTATTTCGATATAATTAATAAATATAAAAAGCAATAATCAATTATTATTATTCGTTCTTTGTTGCGTTGTCGTGACGTCATCGCCGGACCCAACAGAAGAGCATCAAAATATTAGAAAGTTTACAGGAGAGAGAAATGGGAAAAATAGGTAAATATTTATTTTATCAAGCAACAAAAAAAATATTTTCACCAAGTTCAATATACTTTCCGCTCTGATGGTCCAATCTTTTTCTTTTTTAATTAATTGTAAAGGAAAAAAAATTGAGGAGATATTATTTAAAGAGAGGAATGGAATGACGAGGTGAAGACACAATAAGCCTTTTCTTATATATTGTAATTTTATTATCATTTTTGTATATATATATATAATATATATATATTACAATAGAAATCAAATAAAAAAAAAAAATTGTATTATCAAATTAAAGCAGATATTTTTCCATTTTTTTTTTTCTTTGAGTAAAATTGCATCGTTGCACTTTATTTTTTATTTTTATTTATTAAATGACTAACTGCCTTGAGCTGCTGTTGCATATCGTTTTCATGCATTTTAAATATATATTTTTGACGATTGTCCCCCCCCCCCCCCGCCCGCTCATTCCTACTTTTTTTTTTAAATATGAAATCCCAAAGGAATGATAAATAAACTGAAATCATATTTACTCACTCTCCTCTTAAAAACAAATATATTTTTATTAAAAATAAAAATATTATATTATATATCTTATAAAAAAAAAAAAAATTGCATATTAACGTTTGAAATTATATATATATAATATAGAAATGGTATTTTTATCTTTTTTTTTTTTTCTTTTATCACATCCATACAAAGAAATGATTACATTTAAAACACCTCAGCACTAGAATAATAGCTAGATTCATCATATGCAGCTATATATATATTTATTTATTTATTGATATTTTTTGTGATTTTCGAGTTTTTTTTTTGGCCGACGTGCTAATAATAATAATAATAATAAGATTCTCAAAATTACAAGCTTATATTAGAAGCAAACAGGAAATTCCTACACCATTGATTTCATGTTTTTTTTTTTTTTTTTGAATAGAAGACTAAAATCTACTGTTCTTTCTGTAATTTTCTTTTTTATTGAACCCTTCAATGTTTTTTTTTTTATTTTGCACTCTACTTATAAATATTTTAAAATATTAAATTTAACGCTTTATAGATATTGAGGATTTATATATATATATATATATATATAAAGTGTTTTTATGTTCTACTTGTTGAAATAATTAATTAATTAAATTTTAGTCATAATTTTTTTTATTCGGGTAGGGTTAATTTTTTTTTTTTTTTATAAGTAGAATGCAAAATTTTATTTATATTCTTTGTATTTTTATTTATTTTTTTTCTTTAATGTATGTAATAATAATAATATATCGAAGCAACAAACATTACAAATATGTGCAGTCATTCTTTTTTTTTTTTTTTTTGTTGTTGGAAACACAAAAATCTCATATGTCCCAAAAAAAAAAAAATTTTTTTTTTTTTTTTTTGAGAATATAATTTACTGTTCCTCATCGCCTAAATCCAATTTCACTTTGGAGAAATCGAAATCTTCGCCAGTACCACGTCGGAAGATATCCAAAACATCCAAGCAGGTGGTTTCGAAATGCGTAGTCGCATCATACGAAGCGGAGATGAAAATTTGCGATTCTTTACCATCATCTGTTGGTTCGAAATAATCAGAAACGGTCACAAATTTCTGTCTAATCGGTCCAAGAAGTTCCAAGCCGGGTTTAATTTCAGATTCCGGATCGTCAGATTCTACTGTCGTGGACACCATAGCCACGAACCAACCCTTGGCAGCTACCTGATGTGTATAACTGACAAGGGAGACGTAAATGTCGGAGCCACGGTTGACTTGCTTTTGCGGGATAATAATTTGCGTTGATAAGGCATCCCGTGTGTTGGGAATGGGGTGGTCTAAGAGGCAAATGCATCGGACCACTCGGCCCGTTTTTTTAATCTTCTCAGGCACGTAGCTGGGATCGCAATACACCTGTTTACATTTGGCAATCTCCTCTCCTGAACGTACGCCGATTACTTTGCCATTTTCCACAACAATCTCATCTACGGGTTTGTCAAGCATATAAGTGCCCCCATAGATGGCTGAGAGCCTGGCAAAGCCCTGGGGTAATTCCCCTAAGCCATACATCGGATATAAATAGGGCGATTTGCCATAACGTGCAAGCGAATCGCTATATAATTTAATACGGCGAATTGTTTCCCACGCCGTTCTATTTAAATAATCATCATCCCGATGGAGAGCAAGTGCATGTCCAGTGAAATCTTGGGTGTTTTTATCTAAGCCGAATTTATCATAAATATTTTGCATAGTACATGTATTGGGATCCATATCTTTCCATGTTCTAGGGTCATCTTCGCGTACGTCTTGAACATAAATCAAGAAATTTCGAAAGCGTCGTTTTTCAAACATACCCATCAAATCGGATGCGAGGGCTTCTTTTTGATCGACGGGAACTTTGCTGATCTTGCCTCCCTTGTAGACATAACTGCCTTCAACCGATTTGAATTCCAAATAGCGTGTCACTCCGGTATGAATAAGGAGTTTAACTAGGGAGCCATTGGCCATTAAAAACTTTGGAATCAGATCTACATTCCAGTCTCGACCTTTGCCGTAGGTTTCATCGGGTGCAGGAGCATTGAAACGTGTGAAAAGCTCGTCTAACGGTGTGATGGACGCCGACTCACCACCATAATACTTGTTGCGATCTACGTGAAGCACTTTTTTACCCGAAACCGAAAGCATTCCGCTTAAAATACACTCTTTAAGGCCCGTGCCAAGTACAATAGCATCATACTCTTCATCCATGGTGCTATTTAATTGACAAGTTGTCTCAAGAAAATACACAAAATGTCAGAGCTAGTCTTGCTAGTCGATTGAGAGACGTGTGAGATTTATCGAGCTAGAGAACAGCCCAGTCTAAGGATATCAAATTAGAAAGGAGAGAACAATTTAGTAGTAATTTGATACTCTCTTTTGAGTGTAAGGTAGTTCACTAGTTTATCGACTCAATGCTTTTAGATTTGATTATAGGGCTAGACAGCATTGCGGCCGATGGTGGAAGCTATACGAATAGGTCGATCTCAAAAGCTTCGTATTTAATGATAGACAATGGCGAAGGGGGCCGATCGAAATTGGCCAACGCAGCATTAGCCTTCCTATCGGATATTGGAAATAATTGCATTAGAAATTCAATTTAAAAACTACAATTCCTAATAAAAGATATTTTATTAATGATCAAATATTAAATTACATTTAGTTTTTATTTAATATATAATAATATGATTTAATTAATTTTTAGGCAAAAAGTACAAAACTACTAAAATCAATTCATGACATTTTTTAATCATTCAAAGATAAAGAAAGTAATAAAAAAATTCAGAATAAATTTTTATAACATTTTTTTTAAATAAAAAAAAAACATGAAATTTTATAGTAATTTTATAAAAAATTTTTATTCTTTATGTAGATATTTCAATAATTGAACATGTCTACATATTAATTTTAATTTATTTTTAATTTGTAAACTAGATTAATAATACATTTTTAAATCTAAACTTTTTAGATTTCATATTAAAATTTTAAAACAAATTTTCGTCAATTATTTATTTGACTCCAGTATTCCCCGAGCATTGTTGCTTTCAATTATAACTCCTCGGCATCAGAGGCCATTCAGATATAAACCTCAGATTAACATATATATACATTTTAATATTTTGAAATTTTTATGCAATGAATTTTAATAAATAATAAAAAAAAAAGATTGATTTTTTAAGAAGATGATAATTTCTTAATAAAATTTTTGATTGTTTTATTTAAACACAACAAATACAAATTTTATTTTGTCTCTACTGTTTTTATAAACTTTGTTTTTTTCACTCACTTCGCATTTGAATTTAATTTTCAGCTAAAATTTAAATTTTGCGCCGATTTTCGATTATGGTTCCAAACACAGAGTATATATATAAACAGAGAGCGTACTCAATGTTAATTTCTGGTTTTTGTCCGCCATCAGGGTGGCACAATCAGAACGCAGGGAATTTGCGCAAAATTCAAACCAAATTTTAGCCGCTAAATTTAAAATTATGTATTTCGTGTAAATATATATATATATATTATTGATTGATTTTTTTTTTTTTTTTTTTTTAATTATATATATTATTTTTTTGTTAATAAGTAATTTTTAATATAGAAAGAATCTGGGTATTTTTTATAACATAAACATCAGATATTTTGGAAAGATAAACTATTTATTTAAAAAAAATACAGATAAATACATTTTATACCTTTTGGGGTACAGAATACAAAAAAGAAATAAAAAAATTTATAATATGTAAAAATGAACAAAAATACACAAGAGATAAATAAATAAAGTTAAATTGTCATTTGTTATAGATTTGTGACGATCTGAAAAAGAATCAAAATTAGTAACGTAAGTTATTGGTAAATTAGGCGAGTTGTCCAGTTGATAGTTTTGTCGAAGAATAACATCTGAATCCTCAGCAAAAGAAAAAACTTCTAAGGAATTTGATGTATCATTTAATGGATGATCTTTCTCCATTTCTATAATAAATTTTGAAGAATATTTGGTGTTCTCAAACTATTGCAAAAATATTGACAATTGTTTGATTTTCACTAATATTTATCATAGTTTTATTAGTTTTATTAGAAAAATTACTTATCTTATTGGATGTTTCCATTTGTTGTGAAAGATCTCACAGGTGACTGTTATTTTTAGGAATACTGTGCCCAAATCGAATGATCTTTAGGTTATCAATTTCATTAGTTTGTCATAATTATTGCAATTTTTTGCTAAACATTTTCTTTTTCCTAAAAATATAAATGGAAATGTAGTTAATAAACATATAAATATAATTAAAAACATTTTTAAGTATATAATGAAATCCAATACTTATCTCTTGAATGACAATTTTAACGTATTTGACAATATTTGAATATAATATATATAGAAATCACATGATCATTTCATCGGTTGACTACCCTGCTCTCTAGCGGATTAAAGTGTCAAACTCTCACTGGGGTGGCATACGTGACGTCACACAATTTCAAATTCTCCCATTGGAGTGCACCCCCCTGGTTCCAAAAGTCATCCGAGAGACAAACGTCAAAATGTCATAATTTCCCCTATTTATTTTTATCTATGAATCTTATCTACAATTTCCCACAACGTGATAATGACACACAAATGCATTTTTTCAAATAAAACATAAAATGCATTTTCTAAATCATTATATATTTAATATATTAATACTTCTTTATGGATATTTTATTACTCTGATAAATGGTCAAATCCTGTAAGTAAACATTTAATAAATAATAAACTTGGCTATAAAATGATTTTTACTTTTCAGTTTAAATCATAATGTGCAAAGCATCAACTGCAGTGAGCTTTTAAATGAATTTGCTGAACTGTCATCGAATTTCATTAAATGTTCAATTCTAAATGCACAACCGATAAAAGTTTGTGAGAAATGCGTCGATTCTTATAAAAAGGTTACTGACCAGCACGGAAAAATTTTAAACGTAAGAATAGATTATTTCAGTATTAAAGAAAGAAATATTTATCAATAGAAAATTAATGGATTTAATTTATAAATACATACAATAAAATAAATAGGGGAAATTATGACATTTTGACGTTTGTCTCTCGGATGACTTTTGGAACCAGGGGGTGCACTCCAATGGGAGGGTAATTGTGTGGCGTCACGTATACCACCCCAGTGAGAGTTTGACTACTTTAATCCGCTAGAGAGCAGGGTAGCCAACCGATGAAATGATCATGTGATTTCTATATATATTATATTCAAATATTGTCAAATACGTTAAAATTGTCATTCAAGAGATAAGTATTGGATTTCATTATATACTTAAAAATGTTTTTAATTATATTTATATGTTTATTAACTACATTTCCATTTATATTTTTAGAAAAAAGAAAATGTTTAGCAAAAAATTGCAATAATTATGACAAACTAATGAAATTGATAACCTAAAGATCATTCGATTTGGGCACAGTATTCCTAAAAATAACAGTCACCTGTGAGATCTTTCACAACAAATGGAAACATCCAATAAGATAAGTAATTTTTTCTAATAAAACTAATAAAACTATGATAAATATTAGTGAAAATCAAACAATTGTCAATATTTTTGCAATAGTTTGAGAACCCAAATATTCTTCAAAATTTATTATAGAAATGGGAGAAAGATCATCCATTAAATGATACATCAAATTCCTTAGAAGTTTTTTCTTTTGCTGAGGATTCAGATGTTATTCTTCGACAAAACTATCAACTGGACAACTCGCCTAATTTACCAATAACTTACGTTACTAATTTTGATTCTTTTTCAGATCGTCACAAATCTATAACAAATGACAATTTAACTTTATTTATTTATCTCTTGTGTATTTTTGTTCATTTTTACATATTATAAATTTTTTTATTTCTTTTTTGTATTCTGTACCCCAAAAGGTATAAAATGTATTTATCTGTATTTTTTTTAAATAAATAGTTTATCTTTCCAAAATATCTGATGTTTATGTTATAAAAAATACCCAGATTCTTTCTATATTAAAAATTACTTATTAACAAAAAAATAATATATATAATTAAAAAAAAAAAAAAAAAAATCAATCAATAATATATATATATATATTTACACGAAATACATAATTTTAAATTTAGCGGCTAAAATTTGGTTTGAATTTTGCGCAAATTCCTGCGTTCTGATTGTGCCACCCTGATGGCGGACAAAAACCAGAAATTAACATTGAGTACGCTCTCTGTTTATATATATACTCTGTGTTTGGAACCATAATCGAAAATCGGCGCAAAATTTAAATTTTAGCTGAAAATTAAATTCAAATGCGAAGTGAGTGAAAAAACAAAGTTTATAAAAACAGTAGAGACAAAATAAAATTTGTATTTGTTGTGTTTAAATAAAACAATCAAAAATTTTATTAAGAAATTATCATCTTCTTAAAAATCAATCTTTTTTTTTATTATTTATTAAAATTCATTGCATAAAAATTTCAAAATATTAAAATGTATATATATGTTAATCTGAGGTTTATATCTGAATGGCCTCTGATGCCGAGGAGTTATAATTGAAAGCAACAATGCTCGGGGAATACTGGAGTCAAATAAATAATTGACGAAAATTTGTTTTAAAATTTTAATATGAAATCTAAAAAGTTTAGATTTAAAAATGTATTATTAATCTAGTTTACAAATTAAAAATAAATTAAAATTAATATGTAGACATGTTCAATTATTGAAATATCTACATAAAGAATAAAATTTTTTATAAAATTACTATAAAATTTCATGTTTTTTTTTTATTTAAAAAAAATGTTATAAAAATTTATTCTGAATTTTTTTATTACTTTCTTTATCTTTGAATGATTAAAAAATGTCATGAATTGATTTTAGTAGTTTTGTACTTTTTGCCTAAAAATTAATTAAATCATATTATTATATATTAAATAAAAACTAAATGTAATTTAATATTTGATCATTAATAAAATATCTTTTATTAGGAATTGTAGTTTTTAAATTGAATTTCTAATGCAATTATTTCCAATATCCGATAGGAAGGCTAATGCTGCGTTGGCCAATTTCGATCGGCCCCCTTCGCCATTGTCTATCATTAAATACGAAGCTTTTGAGATCGACCTATTCGTATAGCTTCCACCATCGGCCGCAATGCTGTCTAGCCCTATAATCAAATCTAAAAGCATTGAGTCGATAAACTAGTGAACTACCTTACACTCAAAAGAGAGTATCAAATTACTACTAAATTGTTCTCTCCTTTCTAATTTGATATCCTTAGACTGGGCTGTTCTCTAGCTCGATAAATCTCACACGTCTCTCAATCGACTAGCAAGACTAGCTCTGACATTTTGTGTATTTTCTTGAGACAACTTGTCAATTAAATAGCACCATGGATGAAGAGTATGATGCTATTGTACTTGGCACGGGCCTTAAAGAGTGTATTTTAAGCGGAATGCTTTCGGTTTCGGGTAAAAAAGTGCTTCACGTAGATCGCAACAAGTATTATGGTGGTGAGTCGGCGTCCATCACACCGTTAGACGAGCTTTTCACACGTTTCAATGCTCCTGCACCCGATGAAACCTACGGCAAAGGTCGAGACTGGAATGTAGATCTGATTCCAAAGTTTTTAATGGCCAATGGCTCCCTAGTTAAACTCCTTATTCATACCGGAGTGACACGCTATTTGGAATTCAAATCGGTTGAAGGCAGTTATGTCTACAAGGGAGGCAAGATCAGCAAAGTTCCCGTCGATCAAAAAGAAGCCCTCGCATCCGATTTGATGGGTATGTTTGAAAAACGACGCTTTCGAAATTTCTTGATTTATGTTCAAGACGTACGCGAAGATGACCCTAGAACATGGAAAGATATGGATCCCAATACATGTACTATGCAAAATATTTATGATAAATTCGGCTTAGATAAAAACACCCAAGATTTCACTGGACATGCACTTGCTCTCCATCGGGATGATGATTATTTAAATAGAACGGCGTGGGAAACAATTCGCCGTATTAAATTATATAGCGATTCGCTTGCACGTTATGGCAAATCGCCCTATTTATATCCGATGTATGGCTTAGGGGAATTACCCCAGGGCTTTGCCAGGCTCTCAGCCATCTATGGGGGCACTTATATGCTTGACAAACCCGTAGATGAGATTGTTGTGGAAAATGGCAAAGTAATCGGCGTACGTTCAGGAGAGGAGATTGCCAAATGTAAACAGGTGTATTGCGATCCCAGCTACGTGCCTGAGAAGATTAAAAAAACGGGCCGAGTGGTCCGATGCATTTGCCTCTTAGACCACCCCATTCCCAACACACGGGATGCCTTATCAACGCAAATTATTATCCCGCAAAAGCAAGTCAACCGTGGCTCCGACATTTACGTCTCCCTTGTCAGTTATACACATCAGGTAGCTGCCAAGGGTTGGTTCGTGGCTATGGTGTCCACGACAGTAGAATCTGACGATCCGGAATCTGAAATTAAACCCGGCTTGGAACTTCTTGGACCGATTAGACAGAAATTTGTGACCGTTTCTGATTATTTCGAACCAACAGATGATGGTAAAGAATCGCAAATTTTCATCTCCGCTTCGTATGATGCGACTACGCATTTCGAAACCACCTGCTTGGATGTTTTGGATATCTTCCGACGTGGTACTGGCGAAGATTTCGATTTCTCCAAAGTGAAATTGGATTTAGGCGATGAGGAACAGTAAATTATATTCTCAAAAAAAAAAAAAAAAAAATTTTTTTTTTTTTGGGACATATGAGATTTTTGTGTTTCCAACAACAAAAAAAAAAAAAAAAGAATGACTGCACATATTTGTAATGTTTGTTGCTTCGATATATTATTATTATTACATACATTAAAGAAAAAAAAATAAATAAAAATACAAAGAATATAAATAAAATTTTGCATTCTACTTATAAAAAAAAAAAAAAATTAACCCTACCCGAATAAAAAAAATTATGACTAAAATTTAATTAATTAATTATTTCAACAAGTAGAACATAAAAACACTTATATATATATATATATATATATAAATCCTCAATATCTATAAAGCGTTAAGTTTAATATTTTAAAATATTTATAAGTAGAGTGCAAAATAAAAAAAAAAAACATTGAAGGGTTCAATAAAAAAGAAAATTACAGAAAGAACAGTAGATTTTAGTCTTCTATTCAAAAAAAAAAAAAAAAAAAAACATGAAATCAATGGTGTAGGAATTTCCTGTTTGCTTCTAATATAAGCTTGTAATTTTGAGAATCTTATTATTATTATTATTATTAGCACGTCGGCCAAAAAAAAAACTCGAAAATCACAAAAAATATCAATAAATAAATAAATATATATATATGCTGCATATGATGAATCTAGCTATTATTCTAGTGCTGAGGTGTTTTAAATGTAATCATTTCTTTGTATGGATGTGATAAAAGAAAAAAAAAAGATAAAAATACCATTTCTATATTATATATATATAATTTCAAACGTTAATATGCAATTTTTTTTTTTTTATAAGATATATAATATAATATTTTTATTTTTAATAAAAATATATTTGTTTTTAAGAGGAGAGTGAGTAAATATGATTTCAGTTTATTTATCATTCCTTTGGGATTTCATATTTAAAAAAAAAAGTAGGAATGAGCGGGCGGGGGGGGGGGGACAATCGTCAAAAATATATATTTAAAATGCATGAAAACGATATGCAACAGCAGCTCAAGGCAGTTAGTCATTTAATAAATAAAAATAAAAAATAAAGTGCAACGATGCAATTTTACTCAAAGAAAAAAAAAATGGAAAAATATCTGCTTTAATTTGATAATACAATTTTTTTTTTTTATTTGATTTCTATTGTAATATATATATATTATATATATATATACAAAAATGATAATAAAATTACAATATATAAGAAAAGGCTTATTGTGTCTTCACCTCGTCATTCCATTCCTCTCTTTAAATAATATCTCCTCAATTTTTTTTCCTTTACAATTAATTAAAAAAGAAAAAGATTGGACCATCAGAGCGGAAAGTATATTGAACTTGGTGAAAATATTTTTTTTGTTGCTTGATAAAATAAATATTTACCTATTTTTCCCATTTCTCTCTCGTGTAAACTTTCTAATATTTTGATGTTCTTCTGTTGGGTCCGGCGATGACGTCACGACAACGCAACAAAGAACGAATAATAATAATTGATTATTGCTTTTTATATTTATTAATTATATCGAAATAAAATATATACATTAAATACTAACAAAAGTGATTGGAGATTAATTTGTAGTTAATAACATAATATTAGGTTATTTGAGATAAATATAAAGAGTAGAGAAAATCAAAACCACGTTTTAAGTTGGTTTTAATTTCATTTTTCCTTCTTATTGATGGCATTTTACCGATTGATACAGGGTTTAGGAGATGTTCTCTTTGTTTGGAATGTACGAATTGTATCTATTTGATCTGAGGCGATTCGCCTTCTGAAGCATAAATTACATAAATTTATATTTTAAAAATATTTATAAACAGAAAAAAACAAGAAAACCAGAGAAACTTTCTTCCTCCCACTACATAGATTGTTCCTGTTCTTGTAATAAAAAGCATAAAATTTAGTTTTAAAAGATTCCAAAGACCTGTTATAGCCAAGGATCCCCTATCGATGAAAGGGGGTTGGAAATGTATGTAGAGAAAGAGGATGCAGTCAATAATTGAGCCTTATATTGAAAAAAAAAAAAAAACACTCTTTTTGGAACGTTTCGGTAGGGGTCAATTTGGGGTTTTTTTTTGGCTCCTCCCCCTCCCCTTAAATATTAGAGATGTTGTTAATGTTTTTTTTATAATATTATTATCATCCCCACCCTAATGGTTTCTTCCCTTTTTTTTTTTAAATGGTAAGCTTCCCCTCCCCCCATACAATAAGGTTACTGTTCGTCAATGATCCCTGGACCACTATCCAGAGAAGATTCTCTTAAACTGCATTAAATGCTGAGTCCTCCCAACGTGGCCGTGGACCCTTGAAACAATATCTCCTGAGACCAGATGCGTTCCGGCCCCTCACCATCATCAATTCCAGATGAGTCGATTTTATTTCCCCTTTTCCTAATTCAATCAATACAATTTGCATAGTATCAACAATAAACGTTAATCTGGCAATATTTTAAATAAAATTTTAATAATTCTCAATGCTTTTGGATGGCTCATATATTTTTGTAGTTTTTTTATTGATTTTTCCTAGAGAAGGGAATTTCCACGTTACAATTTATATAAAAAATAGGTTGTTTTTTTTTTACACCCACACAGTCTTTTCGGCAACTCAGGCATATAAGACTTTTTACCATACTCATATTTGTTAATATATAAAAAAATTGTTAGTATTGTAGTTGTGGCTGTTGAGTTGTATCAAGGAAGGGTTGCAGGAGCAGAGACTGGCATCCAGATTTCTTTCTTTAAATATTTTTATTGGGCCGACGTTTCGGTCTCGGTAGAGTCCATCTTCAGCGCCCAATAAATGTCAAGTAAATATATATTATTTGCATTAGGCAGCTATGCGTGATGATGCTCATCAGGTGAGAGATCTTTCAATGATGGGCCCTGAAGATGGACCTGAAGATGCCAGTCTCTGCTCCTGCAACCCTTCCTTGATATATAAAAAAATATATATAAAGATATTGGGGGTCCATGCATATTGGATACCAAATGGCTTAAATAAATTCATCGGACTGCCGCTGCCCTTGGTACAGAAGGCCAGCACACTAGCAACTACACTACGGCCCAAGAGTAAAAAATAGAGTTGATATTGATAATAAAACAACCCCTGAATGAAAATGATATTAATACCTTGAGAAGTTCTAAGCTTATAAGCGAATATTCCAGGTAAATGAGTCTTTTTTATGAAAATAAAACGATGTGATATGTATAGATGGATAATTGTGGCTAGGAAAATCATTGACAAGATGCAAGGATGACGTCTGCGATGCTACGTCAAGGAAATGGTGGTCTAGAGAGGACGGTAACGAAGAGGCGCACCTAGGATGACTTGGCTTAACCGGGTCAAGAGAGATATGAACGAGCTTGGCCCATCCTAGACAACAACTTTGGGGGGGAGTGGAGAGGAAAAATGAGATCCGCCGAAAAACTTAGGCCTTTCTTTCTAACATATTTGTTCTTAGAGATTATAATAAAAATTAGATTTTTTTAAAAAAATATTTAACTTTCCTTAATGAAACGGAAATGTCTATTTAAGCAGGAAATCATTTTCTCTGATTTCTATGATAGGTATTAATGCTTTAGAAATAAATAAACAAGTAGGTCTAGTTGATTAGATTAGTTGATATGTTTGTTTAGTGTCAGTCAGTTATAATGCACAGCTTTTATCATTTGATAAATTTATTTATTTCTACTCTAATAATAGCATATGAGAAAATTTAATATTTAGCGAAGTTAAGGAATTTTTTCTTTGGAAAATTTATTTAGGGTGTCACAATTAAACAAGTAATCTTAACAAAATAAAAATTTATTTAAATATTGTAATTACAAAAATGAGTGAGAAAAGGGATAAATGGGATTGAGTAATAAATTCACTTGAATGTTTAAGGGGGAGTAGACGTACTTTAAAAAAAAAAAACTAGACTATTATAAGGAATTTATTTATTTATTATATAAATTTTTTTTTAAATTTAAAAATGAATTTATTATTATTATTAATCACATATTTTAAAAAAATTTTAAGTAAGCTTAGATGATTTGTAATTATTAAAACCATCAAAATAGTAGTAGAGCATTCTGCCGATAGATGGCTGGACTGGTTATCTTACGGCATTATCTGATCACTTATAAGCCTATATTTATTTATTTTTATGTTTTTATAAATTATATATTATAAAATTTATAAGCTATTCATTATTAAAAGATGAACGAAAATTAAACAAATACATGAGATTAAATATAGCCTTACCATTCTGCCATCTGTTGGTAAATTTTCGTAATAAATTGGGCTTTTCGGCTAAATTTTTAAGACCCCTAACGTCATCTTATCAGCAAAAACATGAGAACAGCTTTGCCTCCTTAACCGCCGTAAGAGCTGATTGCTTCAGTTCGAGTCAACTAGCAAAACGTAAAACGTCAACGTATCGATAGATAGCAAATCATCGATATAGTAAACAAGGTCAAGCTTAACCTTCGAGTTTAAAATAAATGAGTTTTTTCACATATAATTAGCTATCTGAGGAGAGTTTTGTGAAGTTAACAACTTCATAAAGGCATCATTTATAAAAAATATTAAAAATTGAAGTTAATTGATTTTTTAACAAAAATAAACAAGGCTTGTATTCCTAATTTCACCTCTTAGTTATCCTTCTACCAAACTTTGGGTCTTAGCTACGATCTGGGCTCTTATTTAATCATATGATTAGCTTAACTAGATGTGAAAAAAATCGAAAATCATAAATATTATCCCAGGGATAGCAACCGGCCTAAGAAGAATAAAAAGCCTCAAAATTGTGATCAAGACTCGTCTTGTATGCTATAGTAGAACGCACACAGAAGTCACAACAACAAACAAGACAAGACATTTTGTCTGGTTTGATCCTGTCTGTATAAACTCTGTCGTTGTTTAGAGACCATCAGCTTGGTCGTTGACACAAATGCGGGTTTGTTTAATAAGTTCATCTCAACAAACTTCATCAGTTCTTACCTTTTTTCATGTAATCCCTAAACAATAAAGATGATTGTCACGTGAGCCTATAAAAATATGATCAGAAACCACAATAGGTGATGAGAATAATTCGCCGTCAATTTTGTATTCTGTTACAAGAGCTCCTTCTAAAGGGTCCACAAGATAGAGAAATCCTTTAATAGATGCAACTGCTAACAGTTTGGAAGAATTGCAAGTGAAAAGAAAAGGTGTCGAAAAAATTGCCGAGCCAAGTTGCGCTCTCCAAACGAGTTGGCCATTCTCCTTATCAAGGCAATAGATGTTGTGGTCATGGCAACCAAAATAAATACATTCTTGGCATTTAATTATAGATGAAAAGATATTATTTGTTGCTTGGAATGTCCATTTCTGTAAAAAAGAAAAGTAAGAATATTAGTGAAGATTTTTCATCAAAATATTTCTTTTTTTAATTTGCTGAGCAGAGTAGAGAGATAGGAGATTTATGTGTCAACGGACAAGAGCTTATGAGCTCCATTAGCCCTAATAATATTATTACATATTTATTTTTAATATATATAATATCGGTACAATTGACAAGTCTCCCGTCTTCTTAACTCATAGTGACAACATTGGTATTAAGCAAGCCATGATGGCAAAGTCAAAAGCCGCCAGCTGAAAGTGTATAGATCAAAAGCAGATCCCAATCTCCTTTGTTAAACCAGGCCGGAAACCCGCCGTCAGGATCCCCCGGCGGCCCACCCACACCCCCGAGGAAAGACCTCACCCTCCCCACAAACACAGTCAAGGATGACGACATCCTAATCCAATCCGGGAGACCATTCCACAGCCGGACCTGAAAGCCCTCTCTTCTTCCTGGGCCGCCTCCACCTGACAGGATCCGAGATGTTCAAAATAACCCCGCATATATCCCGGACAATCCGACCTCAGTACTTTCCACGTCAGCCTAAGGCAGGCAAGGCTCCTCGCCTGACCAACCCTCAGCCACCCCCAGACCGCCGGAGATACGGGAGTCACGTCCAAGCTGGAGAACAAACCTAGACGCATAGTTTTGAGACCTCTGAAGCCTTTCAGAGAGCACACAAGTCAGGTCAGTCATCACGACCATTGCGTAATTTAAAATGGGGGAAAACCAGCAGAAAGTAAAACTAAGGGAGTCAAGATTATTTATTTATAAAGGGAAGCAAAGTTGTTTGGAAACCCTTTGAGAAATATGAGTTAGTTTTTAGGGAGGTAGAGTGAGCGTCAGTATTAGACTCCCCCCCCCACGCATTTTCTAATGTGATTACTTCATTGTTTAAGATCTTTTTTGGCATCTCGGGCCATTTAGACTCCAATCTGATAATTGCTAGGGAATTCAATAGAAATAAATTTTGGTTTGAAATACGAACCGAACACCTGACTCCAAGCACAAGAGGCGAGTTCTCTACCCACGTTGGGAAACATAGATATATATATTTCCAAATTAATAATTATTTCTTAAATCAGTTGCAGAATATTTACCGTTTCTCCTTTAAAAATATCCACAGCAATAACTTCACCAGTAACCAGCGCTAATATAACGTGATTATCATCTAGGATTGGCGTTGAAAAGATCGGCTTCTCTAAACTCGCTTTCCAGACCAATTCGCCGTTTGTTTGATCAAAACATGCAATTGTGCCATCCAGACTGGCGGATACAACGGAATTATTGCAATTAATCAAGCAGAGACTTGCATAAATACTTGCTTTCGAAGGGGAAATTTTCCAATTCAATTGTCCAGTCTAAAACAAAACAAAAGTTTAATTTCAACTGTGGATACAACGGCAACGAGCTCCTGAATAAAGAAAAGGCTGCTGCGTGTATCTGTGGCGTAGCTAAGGGAATCTATGCCCTTGAATCTTATCATAAACGGTACTTTTTGAAAAAATATTTGTTTTTAAGGGATATATATATATATATATAGAAAAGGGATTAGCAATCCGAACCGCTCGCAGATCCGGGCATTTCGAACGAACCAATTCACTAATCCAGTTTCTAATAAAATTGCCGAATTAAAATCTAGATCTCCGGCCGAATTTGTACATTTTTGGACGTTAAGATGAAAGATATTCGTATGAAAAATAGGTATTATTCATAAACAATCAAAAGAATATATTTTTATCCTTTAAAACTTTAAAGGATTGTCAATCCTTTAAATAAAGGATTGTAATATCCAGGATTATTAAAATCCTTTTGAAAAGGATCCAGAGAGTAAAAAAAAAAATAATTTCGATCCATATCCTTAAATTCACCCCGCTTTCGATTTGGATTGAGACTCAGTTCAAAGATCCTTCTCAAAGTAAAGATTTCGATCCAGATCCGAAATTCATTGATCGGATGGATCTTCAGATTTAAATCTAAAAGGATACCCAAGAGGGCTGGCTGGAAAATGAAGGATAAGAATGCCTAGTATGAGAACGAAAAAGATATAAGAATCGCTTACTGCAGAAAGGCAACGAGTCAATTTTCAGTTTTTTGATAAATAGGTCAACACATCGTTTACCGCATAAAAGGCACCAAATGAGTGAGGCTTCAGTTTTCATAATTCATCATTTAAAATCCTCTAAATATGCTAACTAGTTGTTTTTTGATGGCTGGATATTGGCGATATGAGGAGGCGTTAGAAGGGCAGCCAAGGCGAAAATAAACAAAATCTATTTTTTGTCCTCGTTTCGTGTGCCGCTCGCACTCTTCATCAGACAAAAATGATGTCAATTCGTCAGGTCGTCTGACATGGCAGTATAGCAACGTTTTAACCATTTTTACATTTACTTGAAGACTCTAGTATTTCGAGGTTGAATGAATTCATTCAGACGACCTGACGAATTGACATCATTTTTTTTGTCCTGATGAAGAGTGCAACGGCACTCGAAACATTAACAAAAATAAATTTTTCTTTTATTTTTCGCCTTGGTAGCCCTTGTAACGTATCCAATCCTCTAAATATGTTTTTAAACAGTTTTTTGCCTCTCCCTAAAAAATCTTAAAATATGAACATGTTGCCTTCTCTGCAGTAAGCGGTTCATATTGGAATGAGACAAAAATGCATTAAACTATAATTATTTAGTTTGCAAAATGCAATATTTATTTTTCAATATACTACTACTACTACTGTCCTGGCCCTATTCCCGCGATGCGGGGTCGGCGGACCTTACTCTTTTCCCTCCAACCCTATCGTACGTTTTTGCGACAGGAAGAAATAGGACAGCCCGGCTCCGTCGCACATTTCTGAAGTCTGTTGAAAAGAGGAAGAAAAAGAGACAGACATACAAAGAACTGAAGGACTGCCTGTCCCAGCTCGGGCAGCTCGTGGTCGCCATCCACGTACCCACAAGATGTGGGCCCTTGAGCGAATTTATTTTTCAATATAACCCTTGTTTATACCGAGATATTTCTCCTGATTTGTGACCAGGGGCGGATTAAAGGGGCGAGGGGCGATCGCCCCCCCCGAGAAGAAATTCACAATGTTATAAAAACTAGTAATCTAAAGAAATTATGATTTCCAGGCTTTAATTTCCAATTACTTGTTACCAAACAATATAAATAAATAGGAAATGTCTAAATGGCCATAGATGCCCACAAAGTCCTTAAATAAAAAAAAAAAAAAAAAAAAAAAAAAAAAAAAAAAAAAAACCGCCCCCCCCGACAAAATTGCATTAATCCGCCACTGTATGTGACGAAGTTTTTTAATGGTATTTCTCAGATCCAAGTGGCCACATCTCATAATCATTTCCCTTGTTTGTCGAGATGAGGCAAATAGACAGGGCTGTCTACGTGTAAGCACAAGATGTCGCATCGGGGGCGCTTCCATATAAGAGCGCCATAACTTACGCAAAAAAAATTTTCAAAGACGGCAGAAATTTCGTGTCTCTAAAAAAAAGGTAAAATAATTACTGGCGGAAAACTTGGCTTCCGCGAAAGAAAAAATTTTAGAAGGGCGGCAAAAAAAAATTTTCTCGCAGAAAAATTTTTGAGTTCAGCCCCCCTTCCCGAAAAAATTTCTATATACGCTCCAGGGGACAAGGCGACAACTACTGTTCTGCATCGGTGCGCCAAAATCCTAAACCCGGCCCCGCAAATAGAATTCGTACTAGTAAGTTTACGGAATAAGTTCCAACCTTGAACTTGCAAAGAACCTCTTCGGTGTTTTGACTTCCAATTCTTTCTCACCAGAAGAGCAATCATTACACCATCGACGATGAGGTGGGGCCATTTGGATCCGAGAAAGACCACGAGAAATCGAATAGAAAAAACTCGTCGCATGCCGACGTAGTAATAT